>CAUYSK010062794.1:0-253495 GCA_963575035.1 Avahi laniger
AAGAATCTATTTGTGGAAAGAGAAACTTTATGATCATATTTTAATGTTGACTACAATCCAAATGACAGTTTGATATTTTTCTTCTTTTTTTCACATATATAAATATGTGTGTGTGTGTATAAACCAAAAAAATTTATTTCAGCATGGCCTTTCACTGTGATTTTCAAAACTGTTTTCTTCTTACAAAATGATGTAATATTTGATGAGTAAATAACATGGAATGAAAAAGTCCACTTTAGGACAATTGCACTAGAGAAAATGAGAATGCAATGTTCTTTCTCACGGCATTTCATGCTCACATGAGGAAATCATTCTCTTTTCTTTGATAAACTTCTTGAGAGAATGCCGAACATGACAATTTTTTTTTTCTTTTTTTAAACAAGGTCTTCCTATGTTACCCAGGCTGGACTTGAACTCCTGCGCTCAAATGATCCTCCCACCTCAGCTGGGACTATAGGCATGACCTGCTGTGCCAGGCTTAATGATAGAACTGTCTTTACTGGGAGCTAGGAGAACAAGTTAATATTTTCAGGATAAAAATAAGTAACTTCAGTTACACTGGAGCGTTTTAGAATCTTTAAATGAGGTCATCTAAACAGAAAACAAACATTTTGATTTCTGCAAAATAATCATGAATAAGATTGAAAAGTACAATTTTTAGTCTGTACTTAATCATTGGTGTCTTAAACCCATTCTCTTCACTTAGAATAGAGTATCAAGTTGTACAAATTCAGTTTATCTGGTTTCTCATTTCTGAAGAACACACCAATTAAGAACACAGGGGAAGACAAGGCTGAGAAATGGCTACAGTCTATGCTACAAAGTTAATATACTTTACTCTCGGGGCATTCCATCGGCTAGTGTAGTCAATGTATTTTTACTGTGCATTCTACACTTACAAGTTTGATTTATGGGTTTTAGCTTCACCAATGATTAACAGTAATCACAGTGTGGGGGACAAGCGGTATCAGTCAAATCTGTAACTTAGGATGAGAAGTCATAGTTAAGAATCTAACAACAGTAGAGTAGAACAAGAAACATGAAAGAAAAGAAAAAAAAAAACAAAAAAATGAAGGAAGGAAGGAAGGTGGGTTGGTTGGTTGGCTCAACAGCTTGAAATCATTTTATGCAGAGGGAAACACATCGGCATGC
Source organism: Avahi laniger (assembly GCA_963575035.1). Lineage (NCBI taxonomy): Eukaryota > Metazoa > Chordata > Mammalia > Primates > Indriidae > Avahi > Avahi laniger. The sequence goes on from CAUYSK010062794.1 coordinate 1,153, forward strand.
CTCCGTAATGCAGAGCTTCCCAATTGCTGAGCTGGGCTACAGATGTGATGTGGATCCGTATTAGTCTACTCAGGCTGCTGTAGCAAAATAGCTAAAACAATGGAAATTTATTTTCGCAGTTCTGGAGGCAGGAAGTCCACCATTAAGGTGACAGCAAATTCAGTTTCTGGTGACACCTCCCTTCCTGGCTTGTAGATGACCACCTTCTTGCTATGTGCTCACATGGCCTTTCCTCAGTGCATCTGGGGCGATCTGGCGGGGGAGGGTGGAATTCGCTGGAATCTCTTCTTACAAAGACATTAATCCTATCAGATCAGGGACTACCCTGATACATGGTTCAAATATGATTTGTTTGATCCTGCCAAGTCTCACGTTGAAATATGATTCCCAATGTTGGAGGTGCGGCCCAGTGGGAGGTGTTTGGGGTCATGCGGTCAGATCCCTCATGAATGGCTTGCTGCTACTCCTCCCAGCGGTTAGTGGGTTCTTGCTCTATTAGTTCCCTCAAGAGCCGGTTGTTAAAAAGAGCCTGGCATTCTTACTTCCTCTCTCACTGTGTGACCTCCACAGCCCGGCTCCCCTTCCCATTCCCCCATGAGTGGAAGCCGGCTGAGGTCCTCACCAGAAGCAGACGTGGGGCCATGCTTTTCGTACAGCCTGCAGATCCATGAGCCAAATAAACCTCTTTTTTTTTTATAAATTACCCAGTCTCAGTATCCTTTATAGCAATGCAAAACAGAATAAGACACACCCATATGGGCCTCATTTAACCTTGATTACTTTCTTAGAGGCCCCATCTCCAAATATGTCACATTGGGGGTTAGGGCTTCAACATATGAATCTGGGGGACACAAACATTCTGGTTATTACAGGATCCTTCAGCTCACAGGGCAGTTGGGAAGAGCCTCTGGTGGCCATAGCCTAGAGTTATCAGAACAATTTCAAAAAGTTCTGGGGAAAAAAAACACCACCAAATTCCTATGTATTGACAGCATACTCATTTGGTGACAAGACCTAGACTACTTATATATCTCTCAGAAGATTCTTATGTTTTATTGTAGAATCTTTTGTGGCTAATTACATGTGCTCCCTCAGACCCTTCTGGAGGGGTACAAATATCTGTTCTACATACTATAACAAAAAACCTGGTCCTGCAGGTTTCTGAAAAAGTTTAAATTCACAGTTGTGAGGATTAAATAATTTAACTAATATACTTAAAACAGTGCCTGGTACATATGATAAGTGATATACAAGTATTAACTATCATCACTATTTTTTTATTTCAAAATATTAAGCGGATACAAATGTTTTAGGTTACATGGATCATTTTGGTAATGCTTGAGTACTGGCTAAAGGTGTGCCCATCACCTAAACAGTGTTCATAGTACCCGGTAGGTAGGTTTTTGCTCTTCCTCTTCTTCCCCTTCCCCTGGTTTATTTCCCCTGAGTTTTATTAATACTTCCCTGTGTGCACATGCGTGCTCATTGGTTAGTTCCAATTTAATAGTGAGGACATGTGGTGTTTATTTTTCCATTCTTGAGACACTTCACTTAGAATAATGGTCTCCAGTCCCATCTAGATTGTTGCAAAAGGTATTAATTGATCTTCTTTATGGCTGAGTAGTATTCCATTGTTTACATATACCACATTTTATTAATCCACTCATGAATTGATGGGTACTTGGGTTGATTCCACATCTTTGCTAATGTGAATTGTGCTGCAATAAACATTCATGGGCAAGTGTCTTTTTCATAAAATGACATTTCTTTCTTTTGGGTAAATACCCAGTAGTAGGATTGCTGGATCAAATGGTGGGTCTTTCAGTTCTCTGAGGAATCTTCATACTGTTTTCTGCAGAGGTTGTACTAATTTTCAGTCCCACCAACAGTGAATAAGCGTTCCTTTTTGCATCCACACCAGCATCTATTGTTTTTGGACTTTTTGATAAATGCCATTCTAACTGGGGTAAGGTGATATATCACTGTGGTTTTGATTTGCATTGCCCTCATGATTAGTAATGTTGAATATTTTTTCATATATTTACTGACCATTTATCTTTCTTCTTTTGACAAGCTTCTGTTCATGTCTTTGCCCACTTTTTAATAGGGTTGTTTTTTTTTTTCTTGTTGATTTGTAAATTCTGGTTATTAGCCCTTTATCGGGTGTGTAGCTTGTGAATATCTTCTCCCATTCTGTAGGTTGTCTATTTGCTGTTTTGATTGTCTCCTTATCTGTGCAGAAACTTCTGAGTTTAATCAAATCCTATTTATTAATTTTTGCTGTTGCCATGATTGCCATTGGGATCTTTCTCATAATTTCTTTGCCCAGGCCGGTATCTAGAAGAGCGTTTCCAACATTTTCTTCTAGAGTTCTTATGGTTTAATTTCTTAGATCTAAATCTTTGATCCATCTTGAATTAATTTTTGTGAGTGATGAGAGGTAGGGGGTTCTGTTTCATTCTTCTGCATGTGGCTATCCAATTTTCCCAGCACCATTTGCTGAATAGGGCTTCCTTTCCTAGTGTGTATTGTTGTCTGCTTTGTCAAAGATCAATTGATTGTAGTTAGATGGTTTTACTGGCTTTTCTGTTCTGTTCTTTTGGTCTATGTCTCTTTTTGTACCAATACCATGCTGTTTTGGTTAATATAGCCTTGTAATACAGTTTGAAGTCTGGTAATGTGATGTCTCCAGATTTGTTCTTTTTGCTCAAGATTGCTTAGGCTATTTGGGCTCTTTTCTGGTTCCAAATGAAGTATAGAATTATTTTTTGTATATTTGTGAAGTATGACTTTGGTAATTTGATGGGGATTGCATTGAATTTGTAAATCACCTTGGGTAGTATGGACATTTTAACAATGTTTATTCTACCTATCCATGAACATGCTATGTTTTTCCATTTGTTTATATCCTCTGTGATTTCTTTCCTCAGAGTTTAGTAGTTCTCCTGGTAGAGATCTTTGACCTCCTTGGTTAAGTATATTTTTGGTATTTTATTTTCTTTGTAGCTATTGTGAATGGTATTGAGTCTTTGATTTGACTCTCAGCCAGATGGTTATTAGTATATAGAAATGCTACTGATTTATGTACATTGATTTTGTATCCTGAGACTTTGTTAAATTTATTTATCAAGTCCAGGAGACATTTTGTGGAATCTGTGCAGCTTTCTAAATACAAGATCATGTCATCAGTGAAGAGCAACAGTTTGACCTCTTCTTTCCCAATTTGGATACCCTTATTATTCTTCTCTTGTCTGATTGCTCTGGCTGGGACTTCCAGCACCATGCTGAATAGAAGTGGTGACAGTGGCCATCCTTGTATTGTTCCAGTTCTTAGGGGGAATGCTTTCGTCTTTTCCCCATTCAGCATGATGTTGGCTGAGGGTTTGTCATATATGGCTTTTATTATTCTGAAATATATTCCTTCTATGCCTAGTTTGTTGAGGGTTTTTATAATGAAAAGGTGCTGGATTTTGCCAAAGTACTCTTGTAATTGATTTTCAGTTTTATTCTGCTGTGGTCTGAGAAGGTACATGGTATGATTTTGATTTTTTTTAATTTGTTAAGACCTGTTTTGTGACCTAAGATATGATCAATCTTGGAGAATGTTCCATGTGTTGCTGAGAAGACTGTATATTCTGTAGTTGTTGGATAGACTGTTCTGTAAATGTCTGTTAGGTCCTTTTGATTTAGAGTTTGGTTTAAGCCAATTATTTCCTTATTTATTTTTTACCTGTTCAAGTTTGCATCCAGAGAGGGGAAAGGCTAATCCCACAGAACAAGTTTTAAAGGGGAAGTAGGAGATGAAAAATAAAGTTGCAGTTTTATTACAGTCTGTGTGCAATGCTTGTTCTCCATACCATATGCATAAAAGGGAGTGAAACATTTTAGGACCTATTCAAAAATTATGCAACTCAATACCAACTTAAATATAAATACATTCAAGAGAAGTTTAGATCAATTCATGGATGACATCAAAATAGGTCACCAAGAGAAGGAGAGAATATTCAGGAGACGCTGTCACACTGTAACAGGGCCCCCACTGGACAAATTTCAATGACCCCTATATAATCCTCTCCCTTAACTAACCACTTGACCTTTGGACTTGTTTCCCAGAAATGGCGGATTTTCCGCAAGACAAAGGAGCTGAGATTCTGAAGGCCCAGGGCAGACTTCCTGATGCCAAGGTTCACGATCTCCCACAACCTGCCCCAGTGCACATAGCCCGTCGTTACTTACACCGCTGACCTGCCTCAAGGCATGTGGCCCCTCCTTTAAAAGCCCATCATCTCCCTTAGGGAGACAAATTTGGGACAGCATCTCCCGTTCTCCCAGCAAGATATCTGTCATATTAAAAATTCCTTTCTTCCTTGACAATCCTCATCTCACTGATTAGATCTTTGTGCGACAAGCAAATAGACCTAGGCAGAAACTCCCTTTCAGGTTCGACAGCAGCACTTTGAGGCTGACAACATATCTGTGTGTTCCCACTGGCTTTTTTTGTTTATGGTGTCATCTTTACAAACAAACAAAAGATCGATTTCAATGTTTTAAAGCTATACATATCATAGACTAGTAGAATAACCTACCATGATTATTACTTCATTGAGCAAAGCATTTTAAACAAGATACTATAAAGATGATGACAAATATATATAGATTATTCACTAAAGGTTATTATTGATCTTCTCCTGAAATTATCCTTTATTTTACATGATCTGAAGCAAGAAAGTTTTAGGGACAAGGATGTGGATGACACATCCATGTCTAAAAGGACTTGTAAAAATGAACTGTAAGTAATTTATTTAGATAAGTCTATGCCATTTAGTCATAATTAAGTATCCATAAAATAAAATAGAAAGGACAACTTACATTCGTTGTATAGCACCATGGAGCTTATATTCACAAACACCACTGTATTTAAGCTTCAGACCGATCTAGTAAGGAAGGTGGAGAAGGTTAATAGTCACCTCCTGCCTTGGTCTGCCCAGCATCTGTGGCCTCTCTTTTAGGCAACAGCATCTCGGTTTTCCCCTTCTGAGTTTATGTGGCTTGAACCTACATGTTCCTGGAGAGGTCTGGCCAATTAGAGACATGATGATTCATTCAGAGACTTATGAACCAAGCCAGGCCAATAACAGTCAGCCCTGGGACATTGGCTGGAACAACTAGGAAGCAGTGCCTCCTTTGCATGGGGTTCCCAAGTCACAGAACACAAATGCAGAGCTGCTGATGGCCATTTGTGTCTTCACTAAGCCAACTCAGGAAAGAGCTAGAGAAATGCATATTTCTAAAATTTTTTAAACATCTAAGCTCAGCTGTATCTAAATTCCACCCTTGTGGTTCTCCGATAAATGAATTAATGAATTAGCTTTTTACTTTTTGTCACTCTGAGTTTGATTTCTGACACTTGCACCCTGAAGTCCTGACTAATTTTTAAAGACATTGCTTTTATCATCTTGTATTATAAATATGGCTCAAAGTTTATACAATTGTCCAAGATCATGCAGTAATATGTGGCTAACCCAGGATGCAAACTCAGAGCTGTCAAACTCCCAATCAGTGGCTCTTCCCAATTCCTCAGCTTGGTTCTCCATCCACATAGTTATACTACCAGTGTTTTATAGCCCTTAAACAAATGCGTTTTTATCTCTTTTTGCACAAACACTCAAATAATCAAATGGGCCAGCAGCCATGTCCAGAGCAGGGTGATCAGGAGAATGAGTTTGTATAATAACATGAAGCAAATAGTAAGGGGTTCCCATTAAAGCAGACTATAACAAAATCAATCATCAGCTCCTCTAACAATAAAAGTTCTAGAAGCCTATGAAATTGAAGGATTGTGAACCTCAAGAACACAGCAGAAATAAGGAAATTCAAGTAATCATATTGGCTCCATTCCTGTTGGTAAACTAATTTAATTACCTCCACACTACATTTTTTTCTTGAAGAACTATAATACAGTAATGTTTAATATTGAGTTTTTCAATTATCTAATATGAGAGTCTGCAAAGATTATTAAATAGAGGAAATGTTTTAAAGCAGACAAAGAAAACCCATTGCTCCAGCATCAAAGAGGACATGTAGCTAGTTCTTTGATAAAAACATGTGCTCTATCTCATACACACTGTTGACAGGGGTATTAATCAGTTCGATTTTGTGAAGTGACACTTGGCAGCATCTACCAAAAGTTTTAAATGTACTTGACTTCTGACCCAATGCTTCTCCAGTTAGGAATTTGTCATATACTAACATTTCCCAAATGCTCAGATAGAAGAGTGCATTCGCACTATTTGTAGCTGCAAGACACTAGAATACATTTCCATTAGCAGAGACTCAGTTGGATAAGTTGTGGTACATTCAGCTTCCAATTTAATATAGCAGATTGAACACACATGTTTATTTCTGTTCCCTCCTAAAATGCTGCTGATAGCAAAGGAATAAAAGGAAATAAATCACAAGGATAAAGCACACAGGAGAGAAGATAACAGCAAACGAAAGATGTCAACCAAATTGTGGATGCTGGGAAGTGAAGGAACAGATGGTATCTGACTCAGCAAAACAGAGAACACTGAAACCTAATCCAACAGAAAAGGGAGACGATAAGAAGGAAACTTGCAGAACTCCAGAAAGACTGGGGAATGAAGGAACAGAGAATTTTCTAAAGACAGCAAGTGTGGGATGAAACTAAAAATAGGATCATTGGAAAGTTTTTAAAAGTTCCTGCCCCCTAGACAATTAGCCTTCCCCTCTCTGGAAGAAAACTGGTATTTACTCTGTGGAAATGCTACATACTGTTCTTGGAGATAGCAGATACAGCTCGGGGTGGTGAGGCACCAAATGAAAAGAAGCTGATTAAAAGAATAGCCTATGAACGGTGAAATGCCCTGTCCCAAAACTCTGGGCCTATTTCTTGCTTTGCTTTAAAAATTTGGAGATTCTAACAAGTCTGAGCCCCAATCCTGCCTGGCCACCATACTTGGCCTCTATACTCACTGTACTACAGATTGGCCCATGATGTAGTCAAGTCCCTCATTTTGCAGTGGAGAAAAGCTGGCACTCAGCAGAGTAACTCAGAGGTCACACAGAAGGTCAGAACCAGCTGCAAGACAAGAACAGAGGCCAGTGGGCCTTTGCTACACAACCCTGAAGACAGAGTTCGGCCATTCTCCAGAGAGTGTCCAACTTGCCAACCGCTTTGTCCCAACTGCTCAGAGCAATGTCATCATACAAACTTCAGAGTAATGCTCTGCCTTGAAGCCTGGCCCCACTGCAAGGAGTCCAGGAATTCAGATCCATTAGGAAGAGCTAGGAAAAGCCACAGCAACTAGGGTTCCTCAGAGTTCTAAGCTTACAAGCCCCCTCTACTTGCTGGACAGGAAGTAAACTTTCATGGCTGCAGAATTGATGTATTTGGTGATATGACGCATTGATAAACACTTCCTCCTTGGGTCAAGGAGAATATCAAGCTTCTTTGGTTTTATTGATTCTATTTTTTTTTTTGAAACAGAGTCTCGTTTTGTTGCCCGGGCTAGAGTGAGTGCCATGGAGTCAGCCTAGCTCACAGCAACCTCAAACTCCTGGGCTCAAGCAATCCTTCTGCCTCAGCCTCCCGAGTAGCTGGGACTACAGGCATGCACCACCATGCCTGGCTAATTTTTTCTATATATATTTTTATTTAGTTGTCCAATTAATTTCTTTCTAATTTTAGTAGAGACAGGGTCTCACTCTTGCTCAGGCTGGTTTCGAACTCCTGAGCTCAAACAATCCGCCCGCCTCGGCCTCTCAGAGAGCTAGGATTACAGGCGTGAGCCGCTGTGCCCGGCTGAAACAAATACTTTTATCTGTAATATTCTTTCTATTCTAGCAGTTTCCTCCCTCTCCCCAGGGAGGATAAAATTTACTCATATAACTCTATGTGTTTTTTTTAAACCTTTAATTTTTCAAAATCTCTTTTAAATACCAGCAAATAATTTCTGCTTAAGTCTACCAAAATTGTTTACTTTCTTTCTACTTTTGCATATCTTTTATCATCTTAATTTACAGTGCTGGCATTCATCTTATATTCCATGCATTTCTATCTTTCTCAGTAATGACCTGCTCATATGGAAATATGTCTTCAGAAATTACTCCACTTTCTAAACTTTGAAGATTATCCTACTTTATGTAATCAACATCATCCTTAAAATCTAATTCTTAGAGTGTGTTGCTGAAAGATTAAGTTTGTAAAAATTTATGTATTTGGAAAACTGTCAATAAACTGTCCTTGGACAAAGAGTCAGAATAATGGCAGATCCGTTCCGATCAGTAATTTGTAGTTTCGTAAACTAATGATGTAATGAAACTCATGCATACGCTGTCCTAGTTAAAGGAAAAACCAGAAAAGCCTGTGAATTCATAATAAATACCTAAATCTGGTAGATGGAACAAATCAGCATGGAAGTTCAAATAAAGATAGTTTGACCTAATAACTCTTGTGTTTTTGTATTGTTTGGTACTCAACAACGTGAGAAACTAGGAGTTTATTCTGGAAAGAAATCCAAATAGCTTCTACATAATTGATCAGTTACAGAATATTTTTATTCCAGTGGTGGTTGTCACCAAGACAGTGTGTTTCAGATTGCTTCATAACTTGTAAAGTACTGTCTAGATGGGACTTTTTCCTGACCACATACTTGGCCTATGATATGTGCTTGCACGTGTTTGGAGATTTATCTTCATTATATGAGGCAGTCTTTATCATCAATTTATCACATCTGAAGCACATTTCCTGGGTGAAACTGAAGTGCTTAACGCTTGAAATATTACAGCAAAATGATGAATGTGTCTGAAGATGCTGGCTTCATCCTTTAGTTATTATTCAGTGTAAATGCTGGGAGCTAAGAAAGGGCTATAGAATCAGTGGCTGACTCCAAACCACAGGTGGAATCTGAGAAAAATACCTTTTAAACTTTAATTACATGACTCTTTAAGTCCTTAGTGTCCTGAAGGGAATGGAGCTAGAATGTTGCCGTTTGTCACCTGTCATCATTCCACATGGTTTCCTTTTGGTCCCAGACTCTTTTATCTGGGTATATCCTGTATATATCCTCTGGCCTGGGTTTAAAGACCTCTGGCCTCTTAGTGCAGCCAACTGGCAACTCGGCGTTGGTCATGATCTTCCTATGTTTTACGTCTCACTTTCCAGACCTGTAAATGCGATTGCTTGTTCGGCTGTGTTGTAGAGAAAGCATCGTTTCTGGACACAACTTGACACTGAGCTCTGCCATGAATAGGATGTTGGGTGGTTGAAATCTTTGGACCTCAATTTTTAGATATAAAAATGGAACTTGGACTAGAAAATCATAACCAACTGCCTTTAAGTCTTAACATCTACGCCAGGCACTGAGCCGAGCACTTTACATATTTTTATCTCATTTCAAAGCTGTGAAGAAGGGGCCATTAGTATATGTATTATACAGATGAGGAAATTAGGCACAGAGAGGTTAAGTCACCTAAATGAGGTCATATAGCTAGTAAAGGGCTTTGCTAGCATTTGTACTAGATGAGAGAGAGCTGATACTCTAACCCTTTTCATAACTGTTATATTATCTGTGAGAATTAGGAGAGTGCTCCCAGACTTAAAATAGTATGATCATATGGTATATGCTTCTTCCAGCAATCTAGACAAGATATGCAGGACATGTATCGTTTACCACTAGTATAGAGACAGAGAAACTAAGACTGCAAAATTGAGGCTAAAGAAGCCATGACCTGTATAGTATGGAATAGATGGGGCCTATTTTTATGGAGTTTATAATCAAGAGATTGTAAAAGAAAGGCAAATGTGAGATCAATATTGTGAGTATCTTTAACAAGGTTCTTTAATAAAGATTTTTTCACAAAGTTATTTTCTTCTGTCTGTATTTAAAAAACTGTAAAATCACACACAGACACTTCAGCTGTTGAATTTCAGATGCTGAATCAGAATACTGTATTTTTAATCCCTTGGTAGATTATGAATTTTTCAGGGTGTATTTGTATCTTCAGAGATAATATCTGGTGACTTTCAACTGGCTATTTTCTGTGTTCTAACAGAATAACCGCGACAACAAACGTCCTGCCAAGGAGTGAGGCAGGTGGTGGGTTGAAGAAGAATCGGAGATGTGGCTAATAGCTGTGCTGGCGATCTGATCTTTGCACTTTTTTTTTTTCAATTCTAGAATAAAGAACTAAAAACCAAGGTGGCACTTTGGTCTGAAACTCCTAGGACAAAGGTATCTAAGGCTGTCTCTACAAGGTAAAGTCTTTCTCTTCCCCCACCCCATCTGCACAACCTCTGTTGAACATGTTTCACATTCAACCCACTTGAGAAAGTTTCCAATCTGTTAGTACTTATGTAATCATTTGTTTACTGTCTGTCTCCCTGTTCCTGTTCAGAGCTATATTAATCCTGCTCATCATTGAATCCACAAAGACTAACATATAATGATTAAATAAATGAATAAGTAAATTTAGAATTTTTTCTCTTCTCTGTCCTAAAACAAGCCCTATCTCAACTTAAACATTTTCTCCAGACATTATGGATTATCTCCCCTATTATTCTTCTTCCTCTGTTGTTCATATCTTTTATGCCACTAATGGACATTTTAATCCTGAATTGTTGGTATTTATTGAAATCGCCACATCTTAATTTCTCAAATCTAATACATTATAAATATCACCAGGGCAGGAATAGTTCTTTGTATTTCTTTGAATTTCTTGCACTGCTAAGGACAAGTATCTTGAACAACTACCTAATAATGAATGATTTCAAGCCATGATAATGACCCACTAAAGTAATCGAAATGGTGGTTGAAACTAAGTGATATTTTTTAATGTTCAAATTTTTTTTATTGTTGACAGAATCTGAATCTCAATCTAGGCTCAAATCTCATTTCCATTAGCTCTATGAAATTATCACTTAAAAGAAAACATGGTCTGTAATTACATGTATCATTTAAAAAGTGATTTGAAACTTCCTGTTCTAGCAGCTTTTGAATCTCCCAGTCTCTCTCTAGGGCAGAATCCCACTTTCTGAGACTTCGCCACGGTGCTGGGGTGGAAAATCAGACCCACTACGATTAGCATCAGTCTGGGAATTCAGGCAGATTCATCTCTCTCTTTAAAACTCCCTGAAACAGAGTTTCACTTTGCTAATGATGTATGTAATTAGAGACTAGAGATGAAACCATTATGAATCAAGTCCCCTAAAATCTTTGGGCCTCCAGATGCTAAGTTACCAACTTGCTGGCCAGCAGCCCAGCAACTTCTAAAAAGGAAAAGAAACGAAGCCTCCGAGGTACTTAAGGAATTGAAATGCCCATATTTCAGAAGCAGGGAGAGAAGGAGAGTCACTTCAGTGGGGGAAGAGGTGAAGGGTTTGGAATAAGAGGGCAAGCATGACTTTCCAAGGGAAGGAAGGATGGCCATTTTTTATTCTTCCTTTTGGGGTGGCGAAGCGTCCTGGCCAGCCTCAGCCACTTTGACTCTGGCCCCCTTCCCTCCATATACACACACATATGCATGCACAATGTGTGTAGTTTCAAATACTAGAATCACACACACAATCACAGAAAAGCTTAGGCTACAAGAGAAACAGAGAACTAAAGCAGCTGGATGGAAAGTCGATCTGTGTTGTCTCATCTCCGCCCGACTCTGGTGCATGTCTTCACGGAGTGGGATGGCAGACACAGGCTCTGCCCCTCTGTGACTTCCTTCACTCTTCCTCGCTCTTATCCTATTACATCTAGCTGAATTTGCCCACGTCAAATGCTTTCGCAATGTGATTCTGCTGTATCTCATGGGGAACTGGTCAGAATAGATCAATTAACAGCCATCTCTTAGAACGAAGCAATTAGTTCAGATTTGGTAGTATTGTGGTGGTAGAATGTGGTGGTCCAGCCATGATCACTGGAGCTTAACATGCTGCATTCTGATAATTGTATTGTCATTTCTACAGTGAATTGAAGACCGAAGACATCTCTCCATATCTGATGTTGATTAGGCTACGGAAATGAACTGGCTCATCGAAGATTTGATTGACAAAGACTATGTGGGTCTTATTTATTCCTTGAAGCACAGCCCGGACTTCCTTGTTAAAATAGCACAATGCTTGTAATTGAATAGAATTTATTATACGTAAGTAGTTTAGCAGGAAGATGACATTCCAAAAAGTCAAACAAATATATATTTAAGGGAAGGACTCTCTCTTGGAAACTTATCAAATAGGTGAAGAAACCGGGTGCTTTTGCATGACGGAAGACAGATTCTGCTCTATATTTTCAAAAAATCTGAATTTTGCTTTCAGATTTTTGCTAAAGAGACTGTTTTAAGATGGTCAACTCTGACCTTTCGATAATAGTTTTTAAGTGTACAAATGGAAGAATAGAGTGTATTATACATATGAACAAGCAATATATTTTAAAATTGACCTTTGGATAATAAGAAAGATCTTACAACATAAATTCATCTCCTGATCCATGGTTAGTGGGGGAGTTATTTCCTACTGAATTACGGTCACGAGGAGGAATGGATCCTTTTTAGTTAATTCTTCTACCCATGTTATCCTCCAGTTGAGAACTGTGGTGGCTGCCTGGCGACACCATAGAAAGCCACTGTTTTTCGATCACTCTGGGATTAAAAATTCGTTGCTCAAGGTAACCCAGACACAAAAACATCCAGGCATGTACACGGTGCACTCTGCCTTTGCGACTAATTTTCTTTTTGATATATATTAATATTACTTAATTAAAATATTTGGGGGAAGAATACAACATAATGCTGTTAGCCCATAACTTTACAAAAATGTGTATATTACAGGCTGAAAAAAAAATGGCTATTGTCTGCAGCCAGGAAGAATTTGAATTCATGAACTAGAATGACATGTCTAGTGCTCTTGTGAAAGTGTACTTAAATTTTGAGACACGCCATCATTACAGGTGGAGTTCGTGATTGCTGCGAGTAAAACCAAACTCTGACTTGCAGAAATACAAACATACTGATAATCAGGAAAGCAGAACACAATTAAGCGAATAATCAGAGACCTTAGTCACCCTAAAGAGGGAATTCCCTTTAGACCTTTGTTCTTCCTCTATGGTGTACAACTTTAAACACTTTCTCAGGAAAGGTGCTTTAAGCCTTTCAATGTAGAATGTGAAATATCAGTGTTTTCTATAAAATGTCTGAAGGTATGTAAACATGGAATGAAGTAATGTATTTATATAATAACTTCATCCAAGTACTGTAATCATTGAAATGTGTAACTATATATGAATGTTATGCTTCATGTTGTCTTTGGAAACATTTTTATTACTTGCTAATTTTGAAAGTATAATTTATTAATATTTGTTAATTATTATTAACAAATTACTTCATATTTCTTCATTTTCAAAATTTCTACCTCTCTTCTGACCTGTAAATAAATACAGAATTCTCATCATATCCAAGTAGTTACCCTATCCAGGCAAAACTGAAAAGTCCTCCAAGTAATACTGTAATCATTATAATTCCTTCCCTCTCTCCCTCCCTCCCTATTTCCCTTCCTTCTTTCCTTCCCTTCTTCTTTCTCTTATTTTTTGATGGAAAATATTAAGGATATAATAAATATTTAAATAATCATATTTAATTGATTTATTATTATAGTATATACTTACAATGGGGTTCAGAACACGTTACTCCAAAATATGGCATGTTGGCATTTGAGAAAACAGCAGAAGCAGGAAGGTCACTCTTACCTTCCGCTCTTGTCCCCTGAGCAGGTCATCGAACCTAGCAAGAATTTTTTTTGACATTTCCCTATAGGATCCTCATTTGAGAAGGGCCCTCCTGATACCCAGAGGCGAGGAATATCCTTATGTCTGAGAACCCATTGACCCAGAGAAGACTCTGAACAAACAGACCTTGCTAATTTCTTCCCAGTTTATTATCGTTAGATCCTACCCACCTTGTCCAATCGCACTTCTTCACAACCATCCCTGTCTTCATCAAATCTGGCATAAAAAATGCACAGCTTTATCCATTTCTTTAGGTCTTCATTTCCTTATGAAGGCTCCTGTGTTACGCAAAACTTATATTAAATAAATTTATATGTTATTCTCTTGTTGATCTGTCTTTTGTTACAGAGGTCTCAGCCATGAACCTAAGATGGGAAGGGAAGATATTTCTGAGATATTTCTAAAATACACCTAGCAGAAGGAAAGTTATTTCTTTTCCTTTACACTTAGAAGTGTTTAAAGTTGTGGCAAAATTATGAAAAATTTGGATTTATCCTAGATTTGTAAGGTTGGTTTATCATTAGAAAATCAGTGTAATTCACCATAATAAAGGAGAAGAATTATATGATCATTTTAATAAATGAAAGAAAATGTCTGACAAAATTCAGCAACTATTCATAATAAAAACTCTAAGCAAACTGGGAATCATGGAAAACTTCATCATTCTGATAAACAGCATTTATGAAAAGCCTTCAATTGATATAATTAATGGTGAAAAACTAATACTTTTCCCACCAATATTGGTAAAAAGCAAAGATGCTTCCTTTCACCATTTGTCTTATACATCATACTGCAGGTACTAGCCATTGGACTATGGCAAGAAAAAGAAAGAAAGAAAACAAGAGAGAAAGAAAGAGAGAGAAGAAAGAAAGAGACGAATATAGATTGAAAAGGAAAAAGTAAAACTATCCAGTTTTTTGCATTTCATGTAACTGTTGATATAGAGAACTCCAAATGATTCTACAAAACTGCTAGATATTTTATACTTGAAATTTGCTAAGGGACTAGTTCTTAAATATTCTCACCACACACAAAAGGTGATGAGGTGATAGCTATGTTTACTAGCTTGATTATGGTAATCATTTTTTAATATTTATGTATATCAAAATGTTATTTTATACTCCTTAATATATGCACTTTTTGTTTGTCAATTATACCTTAATAAAGCTGGGGGGGCAACTACTAGAATAAGTGAAGTTAACAGGGTCACAGATTACAAGTTAACATACAAAAATTAATATATTAGTAGTTGCTGAAAAGAAAGACAAATATGTCAATGGGTAGAAAAGAGAATTCATAAATAGGCCCATATATATGATTGATTGACTTTTGGTCAAGGTGCCAAAGCTATCCAATGGGGGAAGGAAAGTCTTCTCAAGGGTACTGAATATACTGAATATCTGTCTGGGGGAGAAAATAAATGTTGATCCTCATACTATGCAGAATGACTAAACCAAAATGGACAGTATGCCTAAATATAAAGATAAAACTACAAAATTTCTAGGAGAAAACCTAATAGATTATCTTTGCAATATTAAAGTAGGCAAGATTCTAAAACAGCACACAAAGAGCACGAATCATAGTACAAAAATTTATAAATTGAACTTCATCAAAATTCAAATCTCTTGCCCTTTGAAAGACACCATTAAACAAACAAAAAAGCAAACTACAGAATCAGAGAAAATATAACATCTGTAGGATTTGTACCCAGAATATATAAAACTCTTAAAACATAATAAGATAAACAATCCAGTAAAAATGGGTAAAAATGATTGAACAGTCACTTTACAAAAGAAGATATACAGATGACAAATACTTACATGAAAATGTGCCTGCTACATTAGCTGTCAGGGAAATGCAAATTAAAACCACTAAGAGATACCACCAAATACCCATTAGAACAGCTAAAATTCAAAAGACTGGTTATTACTGAGAATTTGGAACAATTGAACTTATCATCTACTACTGGTGGGAAATGTAAAAGTCGTATAAACACTTTGGAAAACAAGTTATTTCTTAAAAAATTAAACATACCTTTGCAATGTGATCTAGCCATTCAATGGCTAGAAAACTCATGTTTTTTTTTTTTTTTACCCCAGAGAAGCAAAAACTGTCACAGAAAAATTTATACATGGGTTTTTATAGCACCTTTATTTTTAAGCACAAAAACTAAAAATAAAACAAATGTTCATGAACAGATGAACAGATAAACTAAATGTGGTACATCCATACATTGGAATATAGCTCAATAATAAAAGGGACCAAACCACAAACAAACAAATATATACAACAAAGGATGAATCCCAAGTCATTATGTTAAATGAAAGAAGCCAGAAGAAAAAAAGAAGACATAGTATCTAATCAGTTTTTCTGGTAGGATTCATTCATTTCTTCTCTCAACAAACATGCACTGAGTGCTCGCTATTTGCCAGGGACCATTCCAGAAGCCGGTGCTACAGCAATGGGCAGTGGGGGTAGGGTGGTGGGCCGGCAAGGAAGAAAAAGAAGGGTCTCTGTCTTCACGGAAACATATTCTAGTGACCAGAAAGAGGTAATAAAGTTGGAGATATCCGCTGGCCTGTGAAGAAACCTAAAACACATTGGGATGGGGAGTTTCTAGGGATGACCAGGTGTGGTTGCAACTTTAAACTGGGCGACAATTTAAGAAATGTTAACTAATAGACTGGTAATTTAAATGGGACCTCTCTCTGAAGGTAACATCCAAGCAAAGACAGGAAGAAGGCAAGGGAAGTGATGCAGGAGGGCTGTCAGTGGGTGGAAGGGTGGGCCAGGCAGAGGCTGAGCAGGCGCACAAGGCTGGAAGGCAGGCTCGTGGGTGTGTCCCTGTCAGTGCAGGGAGCCTGGTGAATGCACAGGAAGTCCCTATATCGCGTAAATCCTTTTCCATGCAGTGTATTCTTTCATATTTCCTTTCTATAAATCATTCCTTTGATTTGATTAGGAAGTTACCCTTCCAGTTCTTCTTTGAATTCTGAGCAGTGGTTAGCTCACCATTTTTGGGGATTGTATCTCAGTCCCCCCTTGGTCTGATTTCCCTGTTATATTGAGAAAGCCCGTGTTCTCTGGAAAGGTCAGAGAAAGGAAAACTGCTCTTGGAAGTTTCAATGAAGTGGTCTTGTTTTGACCTCTTGGCCTAGTGGCCTCATAAGGAACTGCTCTTGGAAGTCCGGGGAGGAGAAAGGGACAGAGGTGGCTCAGAGCGGGAGCAGGACCATATGTACTCACAATGCAATGTATTGTATTACCTAGCACGACTCCAAATCGCTCGTTTGGTTCACTTTCTCAAGAGTGAATGAGTTTGTAATGTGAATTCCTCTGGGGAATCAAACAGATTGAAGTCTTCTGCTATAACCTTGATGTTGCTTTATTTATTTCTTTTTAACCATTTGGTAAAGAAGAGTCTTTTGTCATGCTCTCAGAGACCTACCAAAATGGTCCAAAGCCATAATAATTGCAAAAATCTGATTACTATCACAAAATGTTTCTAGCACCTATAATATAGCTTTAGTCAAGTCTTAATTAGTGGGTTGGCTTCCTAAACCACAATGCAAGTCACCTAAATGAGTTTCTAACAGAGCAACAATGCCCACACTCTTATTACAGCTATTCTTTCTCCACAAGTAGCAATTCCTATTAGAAATTAAGTTCTCCTGGGTATAGAAAACTGTAAATAATGTGACATACCTTACACATAGTTTTAAAAAACAGAAATTGTGTCATTACAAACTGTGAATGTCAGGATGCTCTGCTCTATTTTTTTTCCTACCTCAATATGGGCATGCTATGACTTTTAAAAAATCCTATAAAACCATTAAGGAAAACAAGTCCCTAATCTTGAATTATTTAGCATGAACCCAGTGGGCAAATGATTCTGCCTGTGTGAAGCAGTATTACTGTTACTGGGGAATAAAGCGGAGAGAATGGTGCCAAGGATTTATTTGCTTGCAGTGGGAGAGTTGTTTATCTTTAAATTAAAAACTCATCATTATCTTGGCAAAGCCTATCTAAGTAACATATGGAAGGACATTCACTCTGGGAACAAGTCAGCTTTTGCAAACGAACATTTTAAAGGAAGCTGTATGGTTGTGGTCTTGAATTGGCCTTGAACGTCAGTCTTTCACCAGCCTGTAACTAAGGGAGATATCAGCACCTGCTCAGCATTTTGTTACAGAGAAGAAATAGGTTATAATATGAGGAAGGGTTTATATACCATAGATTACTTTAACATATTAATTTATTAATTTTAATAAATATATCATTCAAATTTATTAGAAAATTTTACTTGCAAACCCCAATGTTTAAATAATTAATGAAAAGTTTAGAGAGATAAATAAAAATCACCTGGCTCAATCCAGATCACTTATTTCCTAGTTCTGAATGGATTCCATTTCTAATGTGATATGAATTCAATGTTGTTACTGGTTCCCCAACCACGATTCATCCAACCAACTTTAGCACAGAAAGAAAGTTGCTTTGAATACACAAAATAATTGATAAAAATGCATTTATTTGAAAAGTGTGCAGAAACAATCACTGAATACAATTCTCAACCATAGTTTTGAAATTCAGACACCACAAAATCATTGGATGCTATGATTTCTGAAGCCACTAGAGCTTTGGTACAATGAAAGAATGACCTAACAGTGTTTTTCAGGAACCACAGTCTATTTAGGGGCATACAGAATAAAAACTCCATGTTTAAAGTTTTAAGTTACATTCATAGCACTAGACACAACAGAGATCTGTGTAGGAGACAGATAGCCTAAACATCAGAATAATATTACTTAAAGGTAAACTGTTGGGATACAGTGAAGCACTTCAGTGTTATGTTAGAACATTGTCTACTTTTAACACATTAATGAAAGCAGGATAATTTATTTTTCTTAAATAATTTCAGATACACTCGGTATCCTTTACAAGACTATGGACACAAAAGCCTTATTTGTACATGGAAGATTTTGATCAACTTGTAATATACAATCCAGAGTGTAATTGGTTTCCTTGAAAGAAATACAAGATGACATACAGATTAAAATAGAACTCATTTTTTTAAAATAATGAGATACATAAAACATTTTCAATCAAATACAATGACCTCAAGTTGACTGTCCATTTGAAGTTTCTAATACCGCTACTAAAATTAGTGTGTTTTCCCTGCTATGATACTTCTTTCCACAACAAATAATAAATGGTTTAAGTTATGACTGTTTTTCATTAGTTTTTAGCTTGTGATAACAGTGTCTGTTTATGAAACAGAACATAATTTACAAACCACTTTCTTATATATTTTCTTCTTTGAGTCTGGCACGAACCCTGTGAGGCATACAAGGTGTATGAACCCTATGTGAGGAGAAGCGACTAAGATATTTAATAACCCACCCAGGGTCCCCAAATTGTTCGCTAGGCTTTCTCTCAAAGAACACTTGATAAAAAAAAACGCTTGGGAAAAGAGTAAAGGTAAGCACATGTTATTACTTTGCTAGGGACAGAGACTACTTTGACGTGCCAACAGACACAGGGACAGCCGCTACTGGTTAAATAAGAGATCCATTAGGTTAAGGTCAGACATGCTGGCTTCTACAGAATTTGCTAATGATCCTTAAAGACTAAGTCAGCTGAGAGATCTTAGCCATGACTGCCATTACCTCTTGGGAAGGAAAGAAGCCAGGAAACCAAATTTAAGTCACTCAATCCAAAGATGATTTCTTTGTACATTTTTCCCAAAAGATGACACCCTTTTAAATAGTTCCTCCATTTTGGTATTAGTGTCTTTGTTTGTTAATGATAGTCTTTCCATATATGAAGTGAGAAAACACCTCAATCATAGACTATTGGTATAAAGAACTCTGCAGAAAAGTATCTTTGTGATGCTGCTCCTTGAAAAATTAATCAAAGTAAAATTGATGAAAAAATTAGAGTCATATGTGGTAAAGAAAATGTTTCTAAGTTTCTCAAATTTTTATGCCAATAATATTTTTTATTTAAGTCTTCTATTAGTTTAGTTCTAAGGGCATAAACCTCTCCTTGGTAGATGAAAATGATGAATAAATATTTGCCATGGATCTGGTTATAAAAAAATGTTTGCTATTAAGTGTTTTTGTTTTGTTTTGTTTTATTTTGTACTACAAAGTCATCCTTTTAAGTATGGCCTTCTCCAAGTTCTACTGTATTTAAGGGCACAGTTTAGACAACTTTTAACTCCTATTTCTCTTTATAGTTCTTGCTTAACAAGGTCATTGTGAATTGGTCTCCAGCCAAGAATTCTAAGGCAGTAAGTTTGTAAAATTCTCTCTATATCCAATAACAATTTTTATCTGGTCTACTTTATGTGAAAATAGCTTCATGGATTTATAGAGTATTGAGACAATACTCATCTCAGGTACTAATCTATATCCATTTTCCTGTTTAAGAGCTTAGTTAGCACTCTCCCCAGAAATAAGTTGATAATACTTTGGTCAAAGATAGAGAAGAAAATATAGCTTATGGCAAATTCTTAGACAACATTTTTAAATATATTAATAGATAGTATCTAAGCATCTTTAAAAATGATAAAGCTTTTTCTAAAATACTCAAATACACTATACATCTTTAAATGTTTTAAAGCTTGGTAGTAGAGGGTAAAAGACAATTCTATCACTTTGGCTAATATCAGTTCTCGGATCTTCCTTTTAAAGAGTTATTATACATCTTAGGAAACCATGGACTTGGAATATTATTTCTTTATAGTTTGAGTTTTAGATTATAATTCCAAAATTCTTTATGGATGAGGATTTTCTTTCAAATTTTTGGTGTGATACACACTGAGGAACGTATATGTGCCCTTTTTAAGTGAACAGAGAGAGAACAGTGAATGACCTTGTTTCATGGACACAAGATTCTAGGTCGTATACTATGCCTAGCTATACATCACATTTCCTGCACAATGTTGCTTCTCTTTCTAACTGCTGTACCTATTCCGCTGGTGAGAAGATATATGGGCTTCTTCAAATCTGTTGATTTCCAATGGACTCAATTTACAGCTTAAAGAACATCATAGGGTGCTGTTACTAAATTATTTTTTAATGTAGTCATGTCCTTCTCCATGCTCAAGCCTCTTTTTCTTATAAAGGGGACAAGAAAGGGCTTGCCCGGTTCATCCAACCTTAACAGGTTGGCAAAGAACAATTTATAACAGAAGCATGACAAAGACACCCACCAATATGTACAATGGCCCATCTGGCTAAAAATAACAGAAAAAATATTAACTTTAGAAAATGTTGGTTTTGAATTGTTTACAGTGTGATAGCTGATAATACGGAAATGATAGCAAATTGGCTACAATGGTAACTTGTGAGAGTATTAAACTCTCATGGAGGGAGACCCGTAAGCTCAACTCCATCATTCAGTATTTTTTCTGCCAATTCATGACTTGTTACCATCATCAGACCAAGACAAACATTATGTTCTCTCCCTATTCTTATTTTTTAAAGATATTTCTTTTTTTACATTAGAAGATAACCTTGTTACCTAATCACAGTTCAGAGTCTCAAGTAATGCCCACGCCATGAGAAGTAAGCTAGGAGACCAAGGGAAGGAGGTCATAATCTCTAGATTCCGATTACATCCTCACATCCTTTTCTGATGATATTAGATGACCTTGAGCTGTGCTAGTGTCTCTGGGAGGGCTTCCTATGATATAACATTATAGGAAATGAACTACATGGTTGGAGACAAATTTGGTCACAGAGATATCTGAGGCACTGAGTTAGAACAATGTAAACATCAAACCAGCGTAAATGCTCCAGAAATAGTTTCTATATCAGAAAGGAGTTTCCTGTACATTTTAAATATTTCTCCAAAATACAATATGGTTTATTAAGACACTCGTAGGTAATCAGCAACAGGACATATTTTGCCAAAAATACATGCTCTTGTGGGGTAAAGGGGATATGGACTCGATTAAAACAGTATCGTGTACACTGCATGGCACCAGATTAATTTATATAGAACTATCAATCCTGAAACAATAATGGTTGCACAAAATTTGGTGTCAGTGGTCAAACTTTACAGAAAAAAAAATTTTTAGATCAAGTATTTATAAATAGAATGCTATTTTAAATTAATTTTCTTGTCAGTTTTAAATTTCATTCCTCTTGAGATTATTACCCAATAATTGTTATTTTTACAGGCACAGTTCTATAATTATGGGCATCATCACTCTCTACTTCATGCTACAGCTATCAAATAATGATCTTAAAATAGAGCCTGAAAAAAGATACTGCTTAAATGACTGACAATGACAGAAACTTGGCATAAGCAAATCAATCATATAACTGGAAAATGAATAGAAACAAAAAAGCATGTCAAAATAGAATACTTTTGGGGTTTTTATAAAGGCTAAACATTCCCTATTAGGAAAATGCAGGGAATATCACAATTTGAATACAAAGAAGAAATTGATATAATGATTGCAAAAGTTCACCAGATTTTGCCACAGCAATTGTTATATTGTTTCTGCTCACTTTCCTCCCAGAAGAAACATCCTAAACATCTTAAATGATTGCATTCTATATTGATGTCACAGGCATTGAGTCATGGAGAGCATCCCGGAGAAAACACCTTGGGTGGGAATACCTAACCAAGATGCCGTCGTGGTAATGCAGAAATCAAAGGAGCGGGGCAGTCAACACTGAGAATTTCACTGGGGGCTCATCCCCAAACAAGCTTCTAAGTTGTTTTGATTCATAGCACATTTCTGGGTCTAGTCCATCCCAAGGACATTGTAAATGGACATTTCTTTGGACCTGTCTGTGTTTCTGAAACTGATTCAATACACGATGGAGGTTGGTAGGGAGAGGTTGAATGGGGGACTGGGATTTTAGGGTCTCCAATGTTTGTAACTTCACAAAAAATATGCACAGAGTGTGGAAAAAGTAGGTCCAATTAGAAATTTTTCCTTTCTTTTCTTTTCTTTTTTTTTTTTTTCAAAGACGAGGTCTCACTCTGCCACCCAGGCTCTAGTGCAATGGTGTGATCATTGTTCACTGCAACCTCCAACTCCTGGGCTCAAGTGATCGTCCCACCTCAGCTTCCCATGTGGCTGGGACTACAGGTGTGCACTACCACACTTGGCTAATTTTTAAATTTTTTTTAGAGATGCGATTTTGCTATGTTGCCCAAGCTGGGCTCAAACTCCTGAGCTCAAACACTCCTCCTGTCTTGGCCTCCCAAAGTGCTGGGATTATAGGTGTGTGCCACTTCACTCAGCCACTGAGCAGAAACATTTTGTAGTAAGAGGACCCATCCTGTCAAAAACTCATGTACTCATAATAAAAAGAGAAAACTTGAAGTACATTGCCTTTGTTATTGATAAAATTGACTGAAATAAATAATATTTTGATAGGAACGGCTTGTATCAGAAACTAAGATCAAAAACTAATATAATGTTAATTTGTCACAAGGACAAAATGCCTGCAGGCAGGTGGAAAATACTTTTGTGATCATTTTTAGAAAGAAAAGGCATCTTTATGTTAAAAATGAAAAGAATTGACCAAATTTTTGGTGAGATAAAATACAGGTCCATTGCTGCCCACCCAGCCCACAAATACAGCTCAACTATAGGTGCTTTGCCTTAGGCAAAATAAAAACATACCATACTATACAATGAGGTATCATCAATTTTTATGTGATTAATGACACGAAAATTCAGAGTGACCATAGAATTGATTCATCATTATTCTGAAGTTGTTCATCTACATAGTGATATAGCTGCACGTGTACAATTGACTCAAAGCCAGGGGTGGGTGAGGTTTGGAGGGAAGGCATGTGATTGGGGTTTCCAGTACTTTTGTGAACTGAAAGGAAACCCCACAATTAATAGTCACTCTTTGTTTCATATCACCAGCATATTTTATCTTAAAATTGTTTTAAGGCTAATTTTCTTGACTGAATTTCTTAAAGAGATATTTAAACAGTAACCCTCAATTTCTCAGTGTGACTATTTTATCATTTTCTAAGAAAAATGAAATGTGAAGTTGAACACCAAACCAATTTCTAAATTTTGTTCGAAATGGATACCTCTGGAGATTTTCTTAATTCCAACTGATAATGTCAACTTCTAATTGGCTTGAGTAAAATTTGGCTAAGTAACTCTTCCAGACATCTGTAACAGATACATTTAATTTCAGCATTCCAAATGCCATGTTCTCATACTTTCATTTTTTTTCCTTAGGGCATTTCTCTTGTACTTTGTCATTCACAGTCCCGTTCTTGTCTATATGGTCTTTCTTAAGAATACCAAAATGGCATTATGACATAATCGCCTACATTTTAGCAGAGGCATGACATTCATCCACTCATAACCTTATCAGTAATTTAGTCATTCCTGTGAAACTTATTGGGTGTACACAGTAATGTCATATTAATAAACCACATAGAATTTTTCACTGTATATCCATTTTTAGATAATATGTTTTCACCAATGCAAATATAAAAGTATGAACCAGATTCTGTATAAGAAATCCAATCTCTTAAAAAATCATCTTTCTATGTTTTCCCTTTAGTAACCTATCCCTTTCTCCAATGTAACAAGGTAATTTACGTTCTGATTTAAAACTCACTGATATTTCTTGTGTACTGTCTTACACACTCATCTTCTTTATATGAAAAACAAATTGAGCGTCCGTAATGATGAAATCACTTTAGGAAATCTTTGATCTTGTTTGGAAGGGCCTCAGGGATAACTGGTCAATTCTTTGAACTCTGTTGACTATTCTTGTTTCTTAAAATAGATTCTCTGGCAGAAAAAGAAGGGCATGCCATTGTGCATGGTCTACTCAACAACTATCTTGTGGTTTGTCATTGTTTTTGAAAGTAATATGGGTGGGTTGTTGATGATCAGTTACTATGGAGAGTCTAGCAGGCACATTTCTTCTCTGCTGGCTTCTCCCCATCTAGCTTTCCAGAATTTCCACCATTGACAGTGTCAGGAACTTGCGTCTTCTCCACACACTGTTCCATTCGCTTCATGATTAAGTCTAGAAGGGTCTCTACAGCTTTCTCCACATTCTGTCCAGTTGCTGCACTTGTTTCAAAATATGGTATGCTAGCATAGAAGAGATGATAGATATTTTTGAGTGGAAGAAATGAGAACAGATACAACAAGATGTACACATGAATCACACATGTAAAAACATGGCTGGCTGAGAGATTGTGAAATAATCATGTTTTTGCTGGCTATGTTGGAAAGCATCCTTGTTTTTTCTCAGTCAGTAAAAACTGGTGAGCTGCTCTCTACCATGGCTATAACCAGCTTTATGGGCAAGGAAAATGATACCGGAGGTGGTCAGGAAGTTGAAGTCAAGGCATTATCATTGTTTAAGAAAGACAGGAAGGGAAAATGCCTAAACTAGTGATCAATATTGCCATTAAAATATTGCTTCCCTTTCAATAATTATCTGAAATTTAACTTAGAAATTAGGCATGCATTGAATAGGATATTCATGTGAATACAGTCTACATTTATTTGGAATCAAAAATTCTAAGAGTCATGAATTTTAAAGCTCTCAGGGAGAATCCTTCAGTAAAAAAATGCGCAGATATGGTAAAACTACTTTAAATTGAAAAAATAATAACAGATTCTGCCATGGAAATCAATTTACAATGACATGGGGCTTTTCTGGTTTTGCTTTTCTTTAGTTGCCATTCCAGCTCAGCTAGAATAAGGGTTGCGTTGTCATGTCCGTATCAGGTATGATCCCTCAGAGTTTTGCAGCTATTGATTGACAGGCAGTTGGGTACAGTGTTTAGGAGCATGAGCCCTGATCTCAGACTGGATCTGTACTGCATTTAAGCTCTGCTACTTACTAGCTGTTAATATATGGCCATATATTATTTAATTTATTCCATAAATTATTTAATCTCTCTGTGACTCAAGTCTTCACATATGAAATGGGATAGCTCTAGTATCTCCTATGTATTCTTATGAGGGGTTAAATGAATTAAAGTCTAGGAACAGTTGCTAGCACATAGTAAGTATTCAAGAAATGTCAGGTGCTATTATTAAGTAATTTATTAAAACATCACATATATTCTTCTGGAAGATCTTTTTAATTCACATACTGTTCTTGATTCAGGGGATTTCTTTTAGTATCAATCTCATGTCTCTGCTCCATTAGTTGAGCAACAGTGCACAAGGTCAGATGACGTCTCGGTGTAACTATCGTTAGTTACCGTTAGTTACTGTAACTAACTACTTACCCGTATTTGTCAGCCAGGTCCCGGGCTTGCCGTTCATTGACTTCCCTCTGGTCTGGCAGATCCGCCTTGTTGCCAATTAATACTATATCTGGATTTTCACAATAGGCATTTGCTTGCAGTTGGCCTTGGAAAGGAAGCAGACAGAACCAGCAAGTTAGTTATAAATAAGTGATGTCAAAT
Organism: Avahi laniger; assembly: GCA_963575035.1. Lineage (NCBI taxonomy): Eukaryota > Metazoa > Chordata > Mammalia > Primates > Indriidae > Avahi > Avahi laniger. The sequence continues at coordinate 27,381 of CAUYSK010062794.1, forward strand.
GATTGCTACGCTCCAGATCCTAACGTGATCGTTCATCTCCAGTTTGGCTGCTGACTAGTTACATTAGCCAAGTTACTTCCTCTTCTCATTCACAGTCTCCTCATCTGTAAGATGGAGATTAAGCCTCACCAACTGCAGATCGTGCAGGTGACTAACAATATATCTAGAGCACCTGTATCATACCTATCCGCGCTCTTCCACATCTGGGGAAGTGTCCTCTGAGATGGATGTGCTGCTTCATACCACTGGATTCTCAAATATAAGTGGAGATAATAGAACATGATTTTAAAGTGGATAAATTTCTTTTTCCTTTAGGAGGCTGCTACATTTCTCTCTCCTAATGTCGAAAGCAATGATCCATAGAGTGGAACATTTTTTAACAACCACAAATTCATGCGGAAACAGTTTTAAGACAGGTAATTTGTTTTTTCTTCAAGAAATACTGTGTGTGAAAGAGAGAAATGAGGGGGAGAGGAGAGAGGAAAGAAGGATGAAAGAAAGGAAGGGAGGAAGGGAAGGAGGGAGGGGAAAAAAGGAAAGAAAAGACACCTGTCAACCTGTGTTTTTGATGCTACTGAGGCTACTTTAATGTCTATCTTAAGGCAAGCTGTGGGCTACCTTGCCCAGACCAGAGGAAGAAGACAAAGGTTTACCCTGTCACATTAATTATCTGGGGTGTTAGGAATAAAAGTGTTATCAGACATGGCAATTAATTATCTTAAATCCCAGCAATATCCTTCTGTAGACTTTTAAAAACAAGGGATAATCTCATCTGCCTTGAAAAGAATAAATAAACCATTCTTGGAAAGAATCTAACAATACCATCAAAATTTCGATAAGGAAATACAATACTGGAAAGAAATAAGGATAGATCCTGGGATAAATACTCATTTGGAGAAGCAATTAATAAAGTCAGAATTTGTTGATATTTTTCCCCATTGGTTACAACAGGGTTATTGAACTTACATTGAAAACAGTCATATATATTAATTATTAATTGTATATGATATATTAGTAATTTTAGATAATATGTAGTAATAAGAAATATATATATTTTGAGCATCTACTCTGTGCCAAGTGCTCATCCAGGTCTGGTATGTTGCGATGGAACAAAAGAGACAGAGTCTGCACTTGCACAGAGCTTGGTGGAAAGCTCAAAAACACAAGTAAACAAAAATAATGCATAATAATATCGGATGATGGCGGGGTCTGAATGAACTAGAAAGTGTGTCAAGACGATGCAGAGTGATGAAGAATACCCTTTTAGATGGGATGGCCAGTCAGGGAAGGCTTCTCCCAGGAGGTAAATAAGGGAGGGTTGGGTAAAAAGTTGAAGGGGATGAAGGGACCAGTAAATGGGAGAAGAGAAAGTGAGACAGGGAATCAGCCGTGCAAAGGCCCCAAGGTAGGATGTGCTTTTGGTCCTGGGAATAGCATGAGAGCCCCTTTGGCTAGACCTAGTGCCCTGGGGCCGAGTAAGTGGATTAGAGAGGAAGCCCAGGGACTGATCTCAGTGACCTTGTACGTAGAGGTGAGGGACTCTGGATCTTAGTCCAGGTGACATGGGAAGTCACAGAAGGACTGTGAACAGGGGAATAACATGATCTAGTTTTTAAAAAATATCGCTCTGGCTATAGATAGCCCTGTCAAATCTGGAAACAACAAGAGCAATACAGACCCCATCAATTTAGAAAACATAGAAAAATTCTAATACTTCTCTCCTGCATTGATATATATCAAACTGACATTAATAATGGATTAGGCGACATTTAAATTTTGTATTATATCTAAGTTGCTATGGAGGCTGGAGATTTTTCTGTGCAAGTCGTCTTCACTTTGAACTTTTTTTTTAAAGTAAAATTTCAGTGTAAGCTGATTGACATACTGTACCTTACCTTATCATCACGTGACCAGTCTGCTCTGGAGTATTTTCTCACTCGATTAACTCATTAGTCACTGAACACATCTTAGGGACCAGTATTCCCTCTAAGAAAAGACTGCAGATTTTCACTGTGCCCTCACCAGGTGAGATGTAGTAAATGTGGTCACTTGCTTAGTTTTAAGAAGTCCCTCAAGACTTCCAGGACAAGTGATTTAATGGCTTTTCAATGACATTAAAGAAAGACCTTAAATGCGGGTGGTGATAAAACTACATTGGCTTCCTCTAAGGGTGTCAAAGGAAGATACAAATCCAAGCCAACGTGGGTGATTCACATAAAGACCACCGCTTTGAAGGTGACACGGGAACCACTAAACTCATGACTTTCCAACATAAATCTGTGGTGTCCAGTCTGGTTTCATCTGGCCAGGCCAACAGGACATTAAAGCTTTGAGAAGCAGTCAGTGCACGTCACTTGGTCCCACTTACTCATCCAGTTTCTGACATTTAAGAAGCTCTGTTGACTGGTGAGGTCAAACATTAACAAGAAGCCCATGGCGTCTCTGAAAAATGCGGTGGTAAGGCTCCGGAACCTGCCAAGAAAGCACAGTGGGCAATTCCCACAGTTAGTCCACATTCTTACGATGACAATACAAACAGTGCTGTTTCCCTTTCAAGTATGAAGTCTCCACGGCTGAGCTGGCCCTATAGAATACCCTACAGAAATGGGAGAGTGGGCAGAAGGCCAGGGGAGGAGATCTGACTGTGGACTTTTTTTTAAGACCAATTCCGGGTTTGTGGTTCCACAGTACTTATACACACAGGGTTTGTAACATTCAATCACACACTTGCTTACACAGCGACTTAGAATCTTTCTCTTTTTGATTCCTGAGCATCTTGTGGTCCATAATTTAAATGAAAACCACTATAGAGTGGGAACTTTAACTAATACTTTCCAATCTTGCTTGTCTGTGCCCAGAAGAAAGCTTGGCACACAGCATCTGCAAATGAATGCCTGTGGTGATATGAGGGAAACCACAACTTGTTAGCAGCTGAAACTGGAATTCTATTGTAAGGAAAACTGTTGGTGACAAAACTCTTTTAAAAGTACTCTTTGGGGTATAACTGAGCTTTAGGCTGACATCTAGGTTGGATGAAGAAAAGGAAGATGATGAGGGGGACCAAGGGAAGGTCAGGACAAAAGAGAGACACAGTCATTGGGGAAAGAAAGTGAGAACACCTGTTTGTCATGGAGGATTTTGAAGGATCTCCTCGTTCATGTGCAATGCGAAGACCTTCCCTCCCCCCTTTCTTACCCCCACACTCAGACTCTTCAGTGAATTTGAACATGAGCTGAGATTCACTTCAACATGAGCAATGGATAAAACCAGAGACCACACGTAGGGACCAGAAAACGTTTTAAATTTTGCAACGAGTTTTCAGGAATGTTCTGCTAATTCTTGGTCTCCTATTTTAGCCTATTTGTAGATCTTTTGTGCTGGTTTCCTCTGGGTTCTATCCTCAACCCCTCTCACTCTATATACATTCACCAGGTAATTGCATCCACTTCTCTGGCTCATTTGTAGCCTGTAGGTTGAGGAATCCAAGATTTATAGATCTAGATCTTTCCTGTCTTTCACACTGGGTGCCTAATTACTTGTTGGATATTTCCACTTGGAGGACACTCAGGCATCTCCAACTCCATCCGTCCAAAACCAAACTGGCCCCTCCCCCTGATTTCTTTTTGTGTCAGTGACACCACCACCCTTCTGGTGGCCATGACCCCTTTTTCCTTCACCTGCTGCCTACAGTCAACATGTATCTCTCAACCTGCTCATTTCTGTCCATCTACCCTTCCACTGCTCCACTTTTGAACCCATTATCTCTCACCTGGACAACTTCAGCAGCCTTCTCATTAGGCTTCCTGTGCCCAATCTTATCCGGGACCCAGCTCTGCACTGCTCTATTTCTTCCTATTGATTATATTTTAATGATTATATATCACCCTTAAGCTCATGCCTGAACTCCTTAATAAGCTGTCAAGGCTCTGCATGAACTGATCCTTCTCATCAGTCCAGCTTCCTGACTCCCCACAGGCATGCTGATCTTCCTTTTGTTCCTAGAAAGTTCACCCTCCGCCCCCAGGCTTTCGCACAGGATGGTCTTTCTGTGTGACCTCACCTAATGCTTCCTTTTCCTCCTACCACTTCCTGTAGCCTGAATAACACACACTCATACCTTGTACATGAGTATATATAATACCTAATGGTGTCAGAGGAAATATCACTTCCCCAAGGAGCCTTTCTAACACCACACCTGGGTTACGGGCATCTCCTGTGGGCCTGCCCAATGCCTTCATTTTTCTGTTATTGTCCTAAGGGTATATTGCAATTGTTTATTTGTTCAAATTCCAGCCTAGACTGTAAGCTCCAAGGGGAAAGGAGCCATGTTTCTAAGTTGATATCCATTATAGTTTCATGGCCCAGAACATGGTATTTGCTCACTAAATATATGTGAAATTAAAGAGAGTAAGGGAAAGATAAAGAGAATAGTAAAAAGATATAAAGTTATTCAAGCCTTAAAATGACTTCAATAGAGAATGATACTTTAAATAAAAAAGATAGGATAAGAGATATTTTCGCTACTATTTATTTCCAAAGTAGGATTTCTTTTGTAGGGCATTAGCATGATCTAAAAATGTAGAGTAGAAATACCAAAACATTTACTCAATTTTTTCTTGTGGATTTGTTTCTACCATTCCCTGGAAGCTCACAGAGATTACAGTGCCTTTGCTGAGTGGTTCTCTCTCTTTGGAGATTAGCTGTACCCACAAAATTGACCCCTCCTCAACCATAATAGTGTCATGGCTAGGAAAACTGCTCTTTTCCTCTTCCTAAGTGTGTGAGTGTATTTGTGTGTGAGTGTGTATGTGTGTGTGTCTCATTTGAGGACTAGTGTGTTATTCCCATCTCATTGCCCACAGCATATGACAAAGTTACTCAAAACATGCTTATTGTAGTGATCTGATTGGGACGGGCACTTTTTCATCCACAGCAATGTGGATAGGTGCATAGGACACACTCGCTCTTTCTGCCCAGCATCCTTGTTAACCCTCATTCTTCCCAGGGACACAGTAATTCATCTCCTGCTTTACGCCCCCCCCCCCCTTGCCATCTCACCCTGTCCAGTGGTCAATGGGGTGAGGAAAACTAAGACCACATAAAGAAATAGATCCTAGAGTTGCATAATCACTCTGTTTCCCTCACTGGGAACTGAGGCTGTGCCCTGTATCCTATAGGTTTACATGAGGATTATGTATTTTTTTCCTCCTTCCCATGATGTGCCTTTTATCAATAACCATTATCTTACATGGATTATACTGCCAGATGTCTTTAGGCACAGGGCTGAGGTGTGAGGCATTGTTTATCTAGTTGCTTAGCTACACCTTATGTATACAGAATGCAAAATTCTCAAGAAATGAATAGCCTAAGTGTTACCAAGATTGCCCCACAGTGTTCCCATTTCCCTCCCAGAGCAGCTGCCTGAAGGGGACAGACAGAGAAGGCTGCCATCACGCTAGGCTGACATATCATGTGCGAGGACATATGGGAACCATATTTTCTCATATTACTTCTTCAAAAATGAATTCAATTGCTCTATAAAACATACATCTTTGTGACAACAAAACTGACATATGAACAGAGACTCTTGTGAGGAATGACTTCAGAGAAACCAGCAGTGTTGAAGGGTGTGTGTAAATGGAATTCACAGTCAAAAAAGCTAACAGAGAGGGCCCAGCACCTCTCCTGGCGTTTACACTCACTGACAGTGAGAACACTTTGGATGCATTTCAAAAACCAAAGTGTTTACAAGCATACGATGTGGAATTTGGAGGTATGTGTCTTCTAAATATCTTCTCTGCCAATCTATTGCCATTTTTAATTTAATCTAATACTGAAAAGCGTTATCAGCTTGGGGTCTTTCACACTTTGAAATTTTGGATCCCAAAGAAATATATTTTCATCAAATATTGGAATAGTACCTCCAACCCTGAGCCATTAACACTTCTGTCTACTGAATATTATCTTGGACACTGTTCCAAAGACAATGCTGAAGAACCAGGCAAAGTCTCTACCTTCGTAAAGCTGATGATTCTGTTGGGTTGAGAAGGCCACAAGGGAATCAATGAACAACAGTTAGAGAGAAACACAGAAGATTTGTCTTATTTCAAGATGGTATATATTAATAATTAATTTAGTAACTTAAAGGGCGGTGTCATAGGTGTCCACAGAGTTCAGAAGCAAAGTGGAGGTTTGTTTCAGTTTGGGTGCTCAGACAGGCTTTGTAGAGGGGCTGGAATATGAGCCAGGCCTGGTCAAAAGAGAGGATCAGGGAAAATGGGAAGAGAGTAGAAGATTCTAGCTGGAGGGCAATGGCACGATCAGAATCTGAGAGGACAAAGCCAGTCACACGGCATGAGACAAAGTGGCTGTGTGGAAGAACAGAAAGAGAGAAATCCTCACACCCTTTCTTTGACTCCCTCTTCCAGGAGCACTTGTAAGCATGTTAATTTCCCATCTTCATTCAGTTAAATTCTGGAGAAGTTTATTTTCTACCAGAAAAGGGCAAAGATAATGCATAGCAAGAATCTTCATAGAGATTTTTGAAAATCTGATTTTTGAAATCTACACCAACGATACAAAGCTAGTATGAGTAATTAACTACAAATCATTTATTTTTATTTCTTGATACAAATGTCTATTTTGCAACCAGGAGAAAAGTTGCTTATTATATGTTTTCGAAGCTCCCATACAGCATTCATTTTAAAATAAGATTTTCTAAGCCCTATGAAGCTAGAAACAAAGTGATTTGCTATTACCGCTCTTGTCCCGCAGTGTCCCAAAGCTGAAGATGCACCTTAAACGCTTTCCCCGAAGATCCATTTGGTCCTTGAGTATTATAAACCTGAAAGGCACGATGTTCATTAGTTGATACTGCTTTGGATTTTGTCAACATTGTAATTCTCTGGGTTCGCTCAGCATGTTTTTTCTTGATTACTATAATCAAAGTTCATAGTGCAGAATAAATATTTGCTCTATTTTTTCCAGAAGCATCACATGTACTCTCACTTTTAAATGTCAAGTACAAGTATGATTTTCAACACGATTTAGGCATATTGCGAACTCGAATTAGACACCTTCTGTCATTTCCTCACGAGGCAGCAAACATTGGATTTAGGACCCAAGTTCTAGGTTCAAATACCAACTCTTCATTTAACCTCTTTTATTCTCATTTTCTTATCTGAAAGTGGAGACCTATAACCCCTTCCCACTTTACAGAGTTACTGCAAATTGCAGACTTATGTGAACTAACAGATGTGAAAGTATTTTTGCAAACAGTAAAGTGCTTTATCAATACATGAGTATCTTTTACAGTGAAATAGACTTTCAAAATGACCTAGCCATAAAATATGCACAGAATTTCTCAATAAGTTGACACAGGACATTTCAAGCCTTCCTTCATCAACAATTTCATCAAAGGCTCTTTTTAGATAAGCAAATTTAAAAAAAAATTCTGGCTCTTTTTAAGTAAAGCATAACGACTTTAATATTTAATCAGCTCCCTTAAGTAGAGTTTGGTGAAAATGTTTTAAAAGGAAAACTTTCCAAAGACTTATACCCAGATCACTGGGGACATCGGGGAGGAGAGAAGGCAGCAAAAACCCTGCTGGGTTGGCAGCCAGTTTGCTATGACTACACTACAAAGTATTGACTTCAGAGAAGGGACAGCATATCAAATCACAGGGAACCTTGATTTGACTTCTCAGGCAATGGCTTCCAACCACCGTTTCTTTAGTTTTCTTTCCCAACCCCCAAGGCATGAGTGGATTTGTGACATCAACTGGAAGCCACAGCTATCTTGGCAATCAAGCATGCCCTGGGTGGCAGTAAATCTGGCTAAGCTTATGTGCCTATGCTACACGTCTCACATGTCACAATATCCTTATTTCTGTCATTAGTGTCTAGCATAGGAGAAGGAAGTGGTTGCGATTCTCACTTAAACTCCCTTATCTTGGAAAATAGCATGGGTTGGTCTCACATTCTGTTCATAATAAGCCAGTGATTGATGGCTGAGTCTACACATAAATAAAAACGCAGCAAGAACTCACAAAGCTCATGTTCCAGCCATTTGCCAATCATACTTTTAACCTCTTTCTTAAGAGGAGAGAAAGGAACCCTTGGTCTTATTGAGGAATTTAACTCAGATCAAAGAGTTAATGTGTTTAGATCCTGAATAATTCAAGTTTTGAAAGAATTCCTGAAGAATTCATAGAAAACACACTATACAAATCCAGAAATTATTTATTTTAGCTGCCTTGCATACTTTGGGAGACAAGAGAGAGTGCCACTCAATATTTTTCTAGCAAAATGTTATTTATAGTTGAAAAGTAGTAAATAATATTCTAAAGCAAATTAAAGTGACAGGTTATGAATTTCATGTGATAACAGACAGACACTTTGCAAGGCAATACACACAGCTTCTCAGTTCTTCTTTTATATAGGAAGATAGTAATGATGTTAACAGTATGATTAAAAACTCACCACACGTTTTTCCCGAAAGTCTATTCCTACTGTAGTGATGAATTTGGGATTGAATTTATTGTCCGTGTATCTGTAAAGAAATGTCGTCTTCCCCACTCCTGAATCTCCGAGGGCCAGGAGTTTGATCAGATAATCGTAGTCCCCATCCGTCATAGTGCTGGTCTTGGTGGGCCTGTGTGGGAAACGAAAAACAGCATGTTAGGACTAAAGTTGATTTTCCTTTGCCTTCTATCAAAACACAACATAAATTTAATTTTTAAAGTTAAAAATATCAAATGCATCGATTCTGCATCTATTTTAAATTAACGTGATCAAAGTAGCTTCTTCAGGGGAGAGGGCACATCTATTATTTCAGTCAAAACAAATCTTTTTACATCGTATCACGTAATATGGAAAAATATACAGAATGGGAATTGCCACAGCAATAATAGCACTTCAAGTAAAAAGTAGTAGACTTTAGTTTTAAAACCGATACCCTTTGGGATTTGGAGGATGGTGTCAGGAAGAGGGGAGAGTCACAGGGAACAAAAAAATCCCAGTCCAAGATGATGCTGATATGCTAAAGAGAAACCTCAGTTACATATGGAAAGTGGAAAAAGAAAGCTTAAGGGCGCACTTTGCATCTAATCATGCAGGACGAGCTTAAAATTATGTTCATACAAATTATTCCCTTTTGATTTAAAAAAAATTAACTGGCATGACAACCTTTACAACCTTTACAACCTTTACAAGGTATTACCCCCACTGGTAATACCAAGAAATACCAAGATGCTCATTTGAATGACACTATCACTTACTGACTTCTTGGTGAAGATTCCACTCTTAAGTTTAGTAAAATCATTTACTATTTAATACAACTTTCTGATTCATGGGTTATGGAAATGAGTTTGTCATATCCTATGTGGAGGAAGGCCTATCAAGATTTTTCTAGAATGCAAAACTTTCTCTTATTATTGTGTGAGAAGGAACAATATTTCCTCACCTCTGAAGATCCAGAAAATAAGAGTTCTAGGGTAATTAAAATCCTATTCCATGAACCTATTTAAAAGTTACTAGTTAATTCTAATAATCTTTTACATGTAGGAAAATTAGGTACATGATGCCCATGGTACATAAATTTAAAACAAAACTTTTTTACATTGTCACTTTACTTAGTAGTCAAAACTGAAATAAAAGCTTTTATGTCTTTGGGTACATAATGATGAAAATAAGGAGGTACTTATCAAATAATTCAGGATCATTGTATCATTTGGGAGATTTGTAATTTTTTTTACATTAGAATTTTCTTAAATTTGAATTATACTGCTGTTAAGTCCTACTAAATTTATTATGAATGTGTGTTTCTTTCATTAATGTGTGCTTTTTGAGGCAGGATATGTTGAGAGCTGCCAGTTCATCCATTTGTTCTAAAGCTTTCCTACCCTACAACATGCTTTCTTTACTAGTAGGACTCCTTGGGTAGATTTTTCTGACCGTAAATGTTCTCTCTCTTTTTTTTAATATTTAGAGAAAGCATAATTATTGCTCAGAAACAGATGTATAGCAGCTATCAAAAACCAGCCTTCCTTAATAAAAAATATAAATGTCTCAAATATTGAAATGAAATTCTTCTTGGAAAATGTCTGTATTGGGTGACTGCCTAGAAGTGATAAGTACTGAATTTAGATGGTTCTAGATGTTTTACCTGGACTTTATAGTTGAAGATGTTGCTGCTCCTACATTTTGAGCCAAATGAGTTGTTAGAGGAGATTGCTGCTAAAGTGATATGATTTCCCCCCAACTTAAGGTCTGTCACCATCACCCTGCCTTCTCTTTCCCCCCAAAATTGCACATGAGAAACTGTTTGGGAGGGTGCTAAAGCCTGTCATTTCACTAGTAGAATTGCATAAAACTGTTAATTCTCTCATAAAAAAGAAAGAGCTTACATTTATTCGAAAATACAAGTAACTAAAATAATACTCTTCCCTGGGCAAAAGCCTTAATGATTATGGGGAGGAGAGTGAAATTAAAGGCGCTGGCTGCCTAAATGGAAGTTAAAGCTGATGAATACCAGGGCACTCTGGAAAAATGAAAAGAATGGAGTCAACAAGATACATCAGCATACTTTAAAATCTTGCTTAGAGTTAACTATGTTTTCTTGCAACATTTTTTTTTTGTGTGTGTGACAGTCTCAACAAAGTCTAAGTCTTGAACAAATCTAGTTAAATGTCTTCAATACATAGTGTTAGGCCCAAAGATAAAAATTCAAAAAATGTTAATTTCTAATTTAATTTTAAGGTATGAATACACTTTAAAATTATATAAGGATGCAAGAAAATACAATATAAGTTTGCAAGATAGAACATAATTAACTGATACATGAGTCCAATTGTGTTTTTAATTCAAACAAAACAATTATCTTCAGAGACTACAGTGGTCTAAGAAAACTTTGTAGAGGAAAACAAACTTGCATATATCCTTAAAGCCTGGGAAGGAGTTAGATACAAGGAGATAAGTTACAGGACTATTGCATGTGAAATTACTTCCCACTTGTAGAATGAGGCTGTATCCACTTGCCAACTACATGACCTACCAAGTCGTCCTTATTGGCAGACAATTTGCTTTCTGTTGTTTGCACATAGACCTGCCTGGGGCAATGCTAGGGCTGCCTCCCAGTCAAGGTTTAATCCAGAGTGAAGAATCCAGGCTACCATGGATCAATTTCACTGTGGCCCACACTGTCTCTCTTCTACAAGTGAAGGGTGCTGGACACTTGGTGACATTTAACATAAATTCCACCTGAAATAAAGGCAAAGCTTGGCACTGTGGAAAACCTTTATTTAGTGATTCCAATAGGCTGTTTGACATAGTAAGCTAGGTATGAGATAGTTCACCTCTGAATTCCTTCTGAAAATGAATTTTCTCATTTTTTATATCATTGCTCTCCTCTCTCTCTCATATATATATATTATATATTTCTTTTGTGTATATATATTTCTTTTGTATTTGGTTCAGCTCCTCTTTGTATTACTATGTGATTTTCTGAGTCCTAAAATCATATAACCTCAATATTCTATCCTTGGCATGGCAAATATAGCACCATTAAAAAAAAAAAAAAGCCTCAGCAAGCTTTCCTTTTCTAAGAACTGGGCTAAAAAATGATCTGGGAAGGATCAAAAAGATGACTATTTTAACAGTATTGTTTATTCCTGCACAATGACTGATAGTCTCGTCAGTTCTTGGTTCTGTGGATCTAAAAGGGAAGAAAAAGCGAGAAGATTGCGGTGTTTCAGGAAACGCGTCTGACTCTCAGTCCCTATCACGGTGTCGCAAGCTACACCACAAGAACCAGGAGGACTTTTAGATACAGAAGATCCCTTCACTGGAAGGCGAGGAGCTGGAAAGAGATGGAAAAGAATTGGAATGGATCCCACCCATGGAGAGTCTTAAAAGCAGAAGGAAACACAAGTAATCATGTGGTCTAGCCTCCCAGTTTTCTGATGAGAAGTCACATGTGGAGAAGTTACGTGACTTGCGGAAGGAACAACTAATTTCTAATAGAGAAAAACCCAAGGCTCTTTGTTTATTACAATTTGAAGTGAAAAATGTGTTAGATAGGTACAAAATAGAAATATTTTCTCTCTATAGGGGAAAGGAATTCTCTCCTAGGTATGGACAGAAGCTTGATTTTCATAGTTGGAATATCTCAAATGAGGTGGGCCATGGATTCTCTCTTCCCCACCCTCGGTCCCCACTATTCTTGGTCAATGTAAGTTCCATTAGTGCATTCTAAATCTTATTTCCCTAAAAATTAGGAGTAGCCCCCAAAATATTATTTTACTCACTCAAAAGACATGCACTAGCAATGTTATATAAATGTTTGGATTAACTAAACTAAGCTTCAAGAATTTTCTGAAAGATTTATTATTTGATCTGAAAAGGTTTTCTGCTTGTCTTCATAAGTGGGCTGCATGACTCACTTTTTCTAAGAGAGTCACACTTTTTTTTTTTTTTATGCTTTCCAAGGACTCTAGCTGGGACAACAAAAATAAATGTAAATTGCTTGAAATCCTGTAAAGCCTTGTACTGAAAGCATCTCTTCCGAGAGATCTTCCAAGACTGAAAACACCTGTGAAGCAATGAAGCAGAACCAATCTTCACTGAACAGACTTGGAAGTACACACAGAGAGGCCAATGCCTTCCCTGAGAGTGGTCACCAAGACCAGAAATTAGATTTTCCTAACTCAGTGATTCTCCAACTTGGCTGCTTTTAAAACTCTACAATACGCAGGCCATACACCAAACCAAGAACTGTAAATCTAAATCCTCATGGTAAGACAAAAACATTTGTACTTTTTAGTACTTCCCAGATAATTCCAGCATGTAGCCAAGCTTGAGAACCACAGCCCTACCTCTTATCCCAGAGAATCCACACTGCCAAAGAATGATCCCTAATTCACACAGTTGGAGGTAGCTTTTAGTCTCACTCTATAACTACTAGGAAGGAAGAGTGGCCCACACTCACGGAGAAATATCTTTTCTGAAGACAATGCCTAGCTGGGAAGATGGCTCCTTTCCCATCATAGGCACCTGATTCAACGAGCTAACCAACACCAGTCACCGGACAATTCCTTTCCCTTATCATGAGGACAGGCCATCCTCTATGCGGCAGACAATACATCCCTTTTCTCTGTAGTCGTGTGATATATAAAAGGATATTAAATTTATATATGTAAATTGAAGCTTCTACTCTTAAATAGTATCTCCATACAGAAAAATATATGGCTTTAAGTTAAAGACATGCTTGTTTAATAAGATGCTGTACTAAGTTTTCTGACATTGGTCTAATAATCTAGCAAATTGGGTTCACTTTCTAGCTGGCTGTTGCTTTGAGGAAGTCATGGCAAAGTTCCACTGCTTTGCTTCATTAACTGAGAAAGGGCATACTAATCAAAATATCTTCCCACAAACTCTGCCTTTCTGAGATATGAAGAAGCCAAATTAGATAACATCTATGGGTTCATAAGCAAATATCTATGAAAATAAGATGAGTGTCACATTATTAAAATTTTCTCACTTAAATATAATTCTAGATAACTCATAGAGCCATGTGATTCCAAGACAAAGAAAGATAAAAATTCCACGACCTCTTTAGAAAAAGAACGTTGGCTGGTCATTGATTTAGCTGATATTTTACGAGAAGCATTTTATGAGTTTAATAAACACTGGACAAGAGAGATTATAGCTACAAAGAATGCAGTTAATCCAAAGAAAGTGCTTATTTTTCTCACCAGAGCTCTCTCTACACTACAGAGATGCTTATGTTAATAAAATCCCTGAATTAAAATATTATTTCTTTAATATGTATGATTTGAGGCTGAATAGAAGATAAAGAAAACTATTACATGTGATTCTTAACTCTTATGTGATTGGGGAGAATGTCGTTTATCTGATAAATTATTCGAAATGAGGTTTACCTCAGCAAACCTAGGGCTCTAAGTCTGACAGGAGTTCAGATGAGAGAGTAAACTTATAAAGGGATGTGGGGCAGGAGGGGCAGAAGTAATCAGGAGGGCTTCATGGAAGAGGTGAGATGAGAGCTGGAGTTTGATGGGGAAAGAAGAGAGAGGAGCATCAGAATGAGGAAAGATGAACCTTTGGGGTCAAGTGTTGACCATGTATTGGTAAGAGGCAAGCACTGGAGTCCATAGCCCTAGGTTTGGAAGTTCAGTTTTAGCTGTTTACCAACCACACGGCATGTTACTTAACTCTTGATTCGTATGGTCTTTATCAGCAGTTGTATGGAAAACATCTGACTCACTACTTCAGTGGCTATGGATTCCTCTCCACTCTTGACTTCACAAGAAATAGGGAGCTATAAAAACCTTTAGAGGAAGGACCCAAGGTAACAAAAACAGAAAATAATTAATCAATTACCATAGGCTACTTTGTAGCCTAAAATGAAGTCACCAACTTTCTCAGAACAAAGCTAGGTTAGAAATCCCAAGGGAAAGGCATGGCTCAATTTCGAAAAGCTGGTTTTACTTCCATTTAAACAAAGCACTAGATTATTTCAGCCACTTTGTCCCCTGCTGGAGCTCTGATTAAAAATACAGTATGTCAACAATGACTAATTACAGCTTTAATGAGTTTATTGTTTACTGCTTGGCAGTAACCTAATCAATTGACTCTGTCTTAAACTCACCTAGCATTTTCCAACATAAAACATTTATAGTTTCGTCTTTGTCAAATCTCACCCCCAGCTGTTACTGGTGAGAAAAGTCATCATTAGCACAAAGACATTTACAGCTATGACCACCTTTCCTGCTGTTCGGTACATTTTAAAGTTTAATCAGAACAGCAGAATGGTGCCTGCTCAGAGTCTGACAGTGGAGAGTTCCAGCAAAGCAGTGCCATTCTCAGTTCCACGATATTCTTTAACTTTAGAATTGGTGAACATTTTTATTTTTTTATTTTTTTTGGTTAATTACAATTTCTGGCTGACAAAAGTCATGAAATATTTAAAAGTGTGAGTGGTTTACTGAAATTACACTTATAGAAAGATTGCTACTCAGAAATCTGCAGTATGGTTTTTGCCCAACTTTTCCTTAAACTGGGAAAGGGATCTCAATGTGGAAACATGCTCTCTTGACTGCTCATATCTATAGTGACTCATCTTGCTGCAAAGCAATCAGGAAGACAGAAAGAAAAATAAACACCAGGAGTCGGAGTTCCTATAAATGAAAATTTGTTATGAGACAGTTCTTATGAAATTAGCTTCACCTGTATTTTCGGGAGTTGCTCTAAAAGGAGAAGAAAGTTTGTGGCACATGGAAAGAACTCAGCCTGGGTAAGTCACATCTCATCTCCGCAAAGTCACTTCCCTGAAGCCTACTCCTGGCCAAGGAAAAATATGACCGCAATTTCCATTAAAGTTTGACGTGTTACTTTCTGATATTTTTGAACAAAAGGGCAAATATAAGTTACTACGTTAAGTCAAATACTAAAAGGCAATGTTAACGTTTTAGGGGGCGAAAAATCACAATAAGCTATCTGTCATAAAGAATACATTTACTACATCTGACATTTCCCAGTCTACTGAAGATTCAGTCTCAAAGAAATTCCTGGGAATCAATCTATTCCCCCAATGGCAAAGAATGCTCTTCCTAGGTCATTTTCATCATTTTTTAACGAAGAAAATCCAAATCTTTCACCATTTTATTTCATAAGTTCCCAGTAAGCTAAACTGCAAGTGGTGGCGTTTGGGAGGGACATAGTCCTCACAGCTAAACCCTGCAAGAAGCTGAGCCCATTTGGGTAGGTGTTGTTATGACAATAAGAGAGGTAATTATGAAAGCTAAATGCTTCCATATTAAATTTCAGGAGTATAAATTCTAATGCATAGAATAAAACAGAAGTGTTTCACATTTCCCCTACCTATGTATTTCTGTTGAATACATTAAGTTGAATATATCACTGTAAGTGGCTATGAGAGCATTTATTTTTTAGAAGAAAGCTGGCATTGATGTGCTCTGATGGTGTTATTCAGCAGTTAATCATCTAATTCATATTTACACAATGACAAACACAGGCTGATATTAAGCCTATTGTCTTTCCCCTAATCTCGCAAAGGCTGGGACTGTGATATTGTACACTTTAAAAGCTTCCGACATCCTCTGAAAGAGCTGACTTTCCCTGGGATCTGAACCAGAAACTAGGTTTATAAATCCAACTAGAGGGAAAATGCCCTTGTGGAATAATCACAAATATCAGCAAATGAAATCCTTTATCTCATGGTAGATAAATTTACATTTTTTAAGCAATGCAAACACATAGGATAAAATATGAGGAATGAGTATAAAGATACAAGCTAGAACATTTTTTCTCCAGAGTAACAGCATTGACTGGGTTATATCAGGTATTGATTGGAAAGGATGGGCAGGGTTATAAGTACTATGCACACACATATGCATGCATGCACATACATGCACACATGAGGGCACATACACATGCATGAATGCATACACATGAACAGAGGCACACACACGTATGTACACGGGCCCATTAAGCATGGGGAGATCATTAGACCTGTGCATGCGCTCCCTAAAAACCAATCTTCTTTTGAGCCTGATCTTCTCAGAAGGTATATCTGTTTTGAATATTTATGGAATAAGCCAGAAATATATACAATTTACAATACGAATTTCATAAATGTACAAATTTGAAATTTTTCCATGTCTATAATTCAAAGTAGGAGAGTGGGATATTGTTTTTTAGTGAGAATTTGGTGCAGATTACCCAACATGCAAAACGACTCTACCTCTAAAGGGTGGGGCGAGGTACTCCAGAAGCAATTCCTAGGTCTCCTTACCTGGGAGTAAGGTGGTATTATTTCCTGGATGGGCAGAAGACAGAGGAGAGAGTTCTTGCAAAAGGTGTGAGTGGAAAGGCAGGGCACTCACATACCATTAGCCTTGTTAAATGAACCCTGACAGACTGCCCAGGTGGAGGCCTTATGAGATTGGGCATTAAATGTAGGGCAGGGTGTTTCAAAGGAAAGATCAAAAAATTGCCTAAGGACTCTACACTGTCAATGGCCTCTCTGATTCCTGCCTTTGATAAAAACTAGTACAGCAAACACATTTATGGAACCTCTGTATGGAGAACATTAAGCACAGGAAAGGGAAGAAAAAGAAAGAAGAAAATGAAAATATATGTGCAACTGTTTAAAAAAATTTAAAAAGCAACAATTAGGAAGTAGTAGGTAGGAAATTGAAGAAAGCGTGTAGGTTTTATAACTGGAATTAGACTTCACAATAGGCTGCAGCAAAGCTCCATTTGCAAAGCAAAGACCCTGATCTTCCCCCAGATTCACTCACTCACTCAACCAACAAACATTTATTGGGTGCTATTCTGTGCTGGGCACTTAGAATTTATCGTGGGGGTTAAAGGAAATGTCCTAAAAGGCTCTGCCACTCTCCTTAGCGAGGCAGCTGTAATAGCTAAAACAGCCACATGCCCTGGTCTGCTCAGCACAGGCCCAGTTGACACCTCTGTTAGTAGCACCCACTTTCACTCCCAGAAGTGTCCTAATTTGGGTAAACTGCATGCTCATTGCAACTAATAAGAACTTCCTAACTTGTCTTCATGCCTCCAGTTTTGCCCTTCCTCCATCCATTCTCCACATAACAAGCAGAGTTATCTTAAGTTAGGCCACATTATTGTTTTTATTGTTCTGCATAGTATTAATATTTTCCAGTGGCATCCCATCAAACTGAAAACAGAACCTAAAGCCCTTTTCTGGCTTACAAAATGCTATGTGATCTGGCTCTGACCAGTTCTCTCCTAATTCTCTGTGCCCTCTGTTCTTATATTCTTGAAGGAGCCAACTTTCATCCTGTCTCAGGAGCTTTGTACTGGCTGTTTTCTCTACTGAGAACATTTCCTTCTCCTCAATTTTCACAAGCTCTTTCCTAATTATCATTCAATTCTCAACTTTAATGTTTCTTCCCCAGAGATATTTTGCAGAGCCCCACATCTAAAGAAGTCTCCCATTCATTTTCCATGGCTCCGCCCTCTTTTAATTCTTTTTGTACCCATCTCCCTAGCTGACATCTGTCTTCTTATTTATCATCACTTGCTTTTCCCTCTAGGAGGCAAGCTCTGGGAGGGCAGAATTTGTATGTCCTGTTCATTTTCAGGCCTAGTTTAAAATAGGTACTCAAGAAATGTTTGCTGAAAAGACTAACATAAATCCTGCCAGATCTAATTTACTGTGGTTGTATAATAAAAGACTCTTGGTCTTAGAGAACTTCAGGTTATCTGTGCAAGAAAATTGAATACTATACTTTATATAAGAAAAAGTATCTTTACCCTCAAAGTTATCTTATATGTTGAATCTAACGAAGAAATCAATCTAAGACACATAAGTACAAAGCTATAGAATTAAAGGTCCCTGATGAAGGAGTGTACAGTTTTCAACTCTATAGATAGTTGTCTTCAAGACAGTAAAATACTTAATACCTATCTTTGCTTCCTTGATTTTCAGAACTGTATACAGTAAAACTGTGTGATGGGGGGTTTTGATGAGGTACTGGAAACGGTTTTATTTAAGTGTGCCAGGGTAAGATTACTGAGGAGGGAATCCCACTCGAGAGAATCGTTGCCTCAAATGCTTACTTCTACTCATGTACAAGGCTGTTAATGGAACAACACATTATCTTGGACATCAACTTTTGATGACATATAATACAAATAATCTGTACTTTAAATAAAAGCAAGAACCATGTTTTAAATGGATAAAGAATGTCAAGTGTTTCAGGAAATTTGAGAAAACATCAGCCTGGGAAACATAGTGAGAGCCTGTTTCTACAAAAAAAAAAAAATTAGCCAGGTGTGGTGGTGCACACCTGTAGCCCCAGCTACTCTGGAGGCTGAGGCAGGAGGATCGCTTGAGCCCAGGAGTTTGAGGTTACAGTGAGCTATGATGATGTCACTGCACTCTAGCCTGGGTAACAAAGCGAGACTGTCTCGAAAAGAAAAGAAAAGAAAAGAAAAGAAAAGAAAAGAAAAGAAAAGAAAAGAAAAGAAAAGAGAAAAGAAAAAAAAACATTATCACCATAGGATGTAAATAAATCACATTATAACAATGTGCATTTGTGCTGTGCCACTGTTTTTACTTTAGACTTGATTCTTCAACAGCTGATTAATTGTTCAGTAAGGGACTAGACTCTAAAGGCAGGTCTGTGGACAAATTTAAGCTATGTTGAATTCTCAGAACCTATATTATAGAGAATTTAAAGTGGATTAGGATATTTTGTACTTTGTTCATCTGCTTTATTTTTCAGTCTCCACATATCTTAAAAATATAAGTTAAGTTTGATCTCATCACCTCCCAGAATCTCCTAAACTAAGTCTTTAGAGTACCTGGTTAAAAAAAAAAAAAAGGCACACACAACGTATTTGTTGAATGGATAATGAAAAGAGGCAAAGGAAGGAATGGAAGAGGGCATTTCTATCAATGAAAGTCCTGAATGGGAAAGTGGAGGAGAAACTAGAAACTGAGTAGAAAAAGGTCAATGGGCGGATGGAGAAACGCTCAGATAAGTGTGTATGTGGGGGAAGAAGTTTCCAGAGTAAAGTCCTGTCTTCCCTCCCTCACGATTTTGTTGACAGCTAGCCCTAAAGATGTCGTCACAAATGCTAAATATCTGTATTGTAACTGGTCTAGCCCACGTTTGTTAAACTCTTCAGATTCTAAAAGCTATTATTGTAAATGATTAACCTGGGAAAACCACTCTGCTCATTACCAGTGGCATTTAATTGAATCTATAATAATCTGTACTTTTGCTAATACACTAAATCTAAAGCTATGTGTTGAGAAAAGATGCAACAAATGGTGGGGAGTAAAGGAGGAATATCAAATTATTCAGCTAGGATATATAAAGACGTAGTAGCATCACTGGGTTCCAGATGTAAAAGAAGCCGTAGGCAAAAAACCACAAAAAATAAATAAATTGATTAATAAATTAATAAATTAAATAAATAAATGAAAGTGGGCTGAAGAAAGAGGACAAGGTGATGTGAAAACATTAGAAGTGAGATCATGAAAGATCTGGGTTGGACAAAGAAGAATTTTATTAACTCCTGACAAAAGCTAGATGCTGTTCTGAGCTTATAAAGACTAGTCTTTCAACCAGAAGACAATGTACCAAGGGAAATACACTTGAAAAGAACTCACTGTATGTAAAGCATGCATGATATCAAGAAACTCCAGACCAATTAATAGGATTAATAAGACACTAAGAAGTTAACCTAGTCTCCATTTATCTCTTTCACAGTCCTTAGAGAAAAGCACACTTATTTGTTGCTGCCACAGCATTATCCTTTGAATTCTGGGCCAAGACCCAATTCCAAACTACTGGAATCACTCAAATTGTGGTTTCATGGATTTTTTTTTTTTAAACAAGTCCACAGCTTGCCATACACTGCCAGGCATCAAGCTCTCTCTGAATTTCACTGAACCCTAAAGAGTTCTTTCTCATCTACTTTTTGCTGAATGTTAAGATTTCAAGTTTAGTTTGACCCTTTAAAGATGCTTCTAGATGAATTGAGATTGTCAAAATTTAAAGAATTTAAGATCCCATTGCAGCTCTATGGTCTCTGATTCCATAAATTTCCCATTACTGCCATCCACGCATTGCCAAATTACCCAGAATACAGCATATCCTCAGGGGTTTTTGTTTGTTTATTTGTTTTTTAGAGATGCAGTGGTGCCATCATGGCTCGCTGTAACCTTGAACTCCTGGGCTCAAGCAATCCTCCTGCTGTAGCCTCCTGAGTTGCTGGGATTACAGGTGTGCACCACTGCACCCGGCTCCTCCGTTTTAAAAAAGAATGTCAAGACAATTCAGTAAACCTTTACTGCACATCAACTATATTCAGGAGATTTTGAAAACTGCGGTAAAGATGGCGACAGATAAAAACAGCTAAACCAGGAATAGAATTCAATTCTTCTCTCCTCCCTGAACCTATGCCTCAAATTTACTGGAAGATATCATTATCAGGAAATGACCTTGAAACGGATACTCACACTGTGTTCTCTGCTGCAGAAACGAGAATGGTTTTGCGGTCTGTCTCTACATCATGCATTTCAAAAAACACGTCCACGAAGGAAGAGAAGGGAGATATTTGGCAAGTGCAGGAACAAGATACCCACCCCTAGGGCTTTAATTCAATTCTTTCATTTTAGTGGCACATCAAGACATGGATATGATATACACGCAATTTGAGGGGACTGATAAGGTTCATTAGTAACCTTTCCCCTTAAACCACAACTCGTCATTATGTCCTTTCAACTCTTTTTCATAAGCCTTTCACGCTCAGGTGATCCAAGGCAGGTGAACCAACAAACACAAAATCCAGAACTATCTTGCAAAGGCTTTACAAGAGAATAGAGATCAAAGAAACTTGAGCCTGAAGAAATTTTACCTACTTGGTTTCTCTTGACCAGTTCTCTCTAGAAGGCATTTTAGTTGAGATAGTCATCCGCTGAGAAACATAAATAGCTGTTCTGAATCATTTTCCAAATTAAAAACAGGAGCTTCTAAATAAGGTTAAGAAAGGTGGAATCTCAAAATTAGGCCAGATTGAGATGTGTCCCTACCAAGAATTTGGGGTTAGACGTGTGGCCCAAATTCTATTTCCTCTTAATGCTAGTTACGTGGTTTGAACAATTTCTTTAACCTGGGTCTTAGAATCCTCTGGTGTAAATAGGAATGTGTAGCACTGTATTGTATATACAAAGTGATAATCTCTTGGTCCTAAGTACTGTCTGCAACCATTTCTTTGCTTTTCTTTCTAATGAATGTTTCAGTTGCTAATAGTCACTAATAACATTTCTCATTTTGTGCAGTAAGCCTAAACAACGACTGCAACAATGAACTCTGTTGTTAGTCAACCTGTGTTTATCTGAAACATTTACAGAATGCCCAAGTCCTGTGAAGAGACATAGCATTAAATACAATGCTAAAGCACTTAAAATTTAAGAATTGAGTTTTGAGTGATCACCAAAATAGATTATTAAATAAAAACAGGGGTATAGATTTGTCAAAACTCATTGACCTGTATGCTTAAAATGGGTGCATTTTTTTGTATGTAAATTATTCATCAATTAAATATTGTAGTCCAAGTACAACCCTTAAATATTCTGATGAAATTGGTCTGGACCGAGTGTGTGTCTTGAGCACGAGGAGTTTGAAAACTATCTCAGGTAATCCCAATATAGAAAAAATAAAAACCAGCAAATAAGATTCAGAACAGCGTGATTAGTTACTCGGTGATGCCAGATTTAGTAAATAAAATTCAGGACATTCAGGTAAATTTGAATTTCAGATAAAACACTAATTAATTTTTTAGTGTAAGTATGTCCCAAATATTGCGCATTTAACTAGATGTTCTGTATTTCATCGAGCCAACCCTAAATAGCATGCTAGCGCTTGTGCAAAAAAAGCAAGAAAGAAGAATATGTGTATCAAACTGTTTAATTACATATGCATAAGATAGATCTTGAAGATTTCCTTCTAGAGAGAGGAACTAGGGCAGGAGGCGAGAAAGAGAATATTTTTTAGTTTTTCTATCTTGAATTTTGAACCACAGGAATGTATTGCATATTTTTAAAACAAAATTATAAAGTTAAAAAATAAGTAATTTCTAACAGGAGCTCAAAATCAACACAGGGAGACAAAACTAATACATGTGATACACTTAGAAAACAACTGATAGAAATTTGCTCAAATACTTTATTCTACTTATTTTCAGTGCAGTTAGATGTAAGTAAAATTAACAACCGCTTGTTGAGTTGCCAGACTATAATTCAAATTAATATCAGCAATCTCCTATTGAGTTGCGATTATGCTAAGCATTTTCACATGTCAGTTAATTTAATCCTTACCATAATCCTTGGAGGTTTTGCAAATGAAAAGGCTGAAAGTCAGAAAGGGTAAGTAATGTCCCCAAGACCACACAGCTAATGATGGCTGTGGAGTTTGATGTGGCAGGCCTGGAATTTGAATCCAGGTCTGTCAGAATCCAAAGCCTATTGCTTTTAGACACAACACAACACTCATCATCTTCCAGAATGCATATTCCTAAAAAGTCAGAAAATTTGTCTTGAAGCATGAAAATCAATGCAGAAAGGAAAAGCACTAAATAAGCCCTCTCACACACTAACATCAGTCACTAAGCTATGAAAAATGACATATTGCTAAAAATATTGTTTGTTCTTAAATAAATATATAAGTATACTTCACTTTGTGCAATGCTGTGTTCCAGGAAAGTTGTTTATATATAACATTTATGCAAATCTAATCATATTTAGAATAAAATTGAGAGTCTGCCTTTTAGACAAACTCTGCCAAATTTTTTTTTTTATTATGAAGATATTTTTGTAATGTGGTTGACCTGATTTATTTGTTTTTGGAGAAGGTACAAAATGAGGTAATCTAGGAGTTTGTAAATTGTCCTTTGGAGGTGAGGGTCTTCATACAAAGCATACTGATAATTTATGTGTGAAGAGGATATTTTGCTAAATTACAAAGGATTTAGCTAGTTAGATTGTTTCCAACTTGAGCTTATCTTTAATTTATTGTTTTAAAAGTATGGGTACATATTTGCCAGGGAATAGCAAAGAGTGGCACTTATGTGATCAAACCGATACTATTTTCATAGCTTATCATAGGCAAGAATATGTTAGAGGTCTATTTAGTTTTCTATTGTGAATGGTTTTAAACAGATTTCTCCAAAGTCCATTTTGGTCTGTACATTCTAAACATTCCCAAGTGATCTATCTTCTTTAGTGGGTGTGGGAAGTTAGAAGACAGAGGATTATCTATTGGACATGGCAATTGAAAGCTAATATATCAAGTTGATTTTAAAAACAGTTGACTGAAAGCTGTAAGGCCACTGAGAAGAGCTCCACAGCCTCCCTGAACAGCTGTCAGGAGCTCTGATCAATGTTGGGGTGGGAACCAGCCCTTCACCAACTTCTCCAGCCCATGAGAACCAAAGCTGGGCACACAGAAGTTAACTTGACTTCCCCAAAGTCAAAGTTGAAACTTTGTATTTTCTCCCATCACACATCAACATTTCCGAGCAGGCAACATTATGATTACAAATTCAGAGTTTTAAAAAAAATCAACTGAGGAATAATCATTTAAAATAGTGCTCAAGAGGCTCCAGTTGTCACCATCACCATCTTTGTTTAGCAGTGTTTGTGCCGTTGTCTCAATAGTCGATTTCTTTTTTATTTTTTACCAAGGTGAGTATTTTCTTTGAAAGGATGAAATTAAACAATATGTATAATATGCTAGATCTATGTCATCAAAGATTGTACCTAAAAAGCAGTGAGTAACTAAGGACTTTCCATTACTTTTAGCTCTTTGGAAACAGATACACCTCCACTGTCGCCCCTTCTACCATGACATTTTTAGACATTTTCACGTTTGATTCAGTAGGTATTTTCCAGAATACATTAAATACATTACATTATATTGCATTATGTTACTATAGTAAGGCACTGCCTGTAGTTAATTTGCATAAAAACTATTGTTATTTCCAATAAATCAAATTGTATATCCATTTAAGTATATTTATTATAACTAATAGAATAAAATTTTTTGTTTACTCCTCTTAATTTTAAAAAATAGAATTATTTATATCTTTTATAAACTATTATGGTTTTAAAATGTTTTTTCCTTCGGTTTTCTGAAGCTTTAATTTTTTTCCCCCGTAGGTCAACATCTCATTCTTATCTACATGGCTCCTTATCCACAGTCTGGGGAAATAGATTTACATCTATTCATGAATAGATTTCATGAATTTTTCCCATTTAACATTTTAATGATATGAAGGATCAAGACCCAATGTTAAAAAATCTCTACGATACAAAAATTGCTGACAATGCAGTTCTGAGACAGCCATAAACACTTATTTTTATAAGTTCTGATAACAGTTGGGTTAATAACCACATTTGAAAAATCAGGATAAATTATGCTCAACAATTTGGGCATGCACAGTCAATCCATGCAATATATGTGGGGAGGTTTAAATGAGTTTATAAGTTTTTGCTCAATCTTTTTTTTTTCGTAACATTTTTTTTACTCACTATTTGAACCTATTTTTTTGTACCTTTTTCCACATCATATCAGAAAATTTTTAGTGGCAGTGGCAGAATGAATTAATAAATAAAAATGGGCATGGAAATTTAAAAGAATAAAAGAATTGGGGGGGAAGTTTCGGGTAGATCTAACCTCATAATTAACATGATATTTCTAATTTAATATCATGTTCCCAATTGGGAGTCGTCTGTTATAAGTTGGAGACTAGCATTCGCCAATTTTCTGGGCTGCCTCATGTTCACTCTCCAATCCATAGGAAAATGCAGATGTCTTCTTTTTACAGTGGTTTTAGAGATACCACAGGGCCGCCTTCTGAAACATACCTCCCTCTCCAATGTACCAGAGAACTGGGTATTTCCGTCATTAGAATAATTTGTTCTTTTTTTCATCATTAGAATAATTTCATCTGAAGCTCTCTAGAATGTATTAAGTAATTACATCTGAAGCTCTCTAGCATAATATGTATGAGAGAGCTGCATTTTATGTCAGTTGCAGAAATACGCAGAATATTAGATCCCTGTAAAAATGCCCTCACAGAACAAAATAGCTTCATTGCCTTGGGCTTTGTTATCATCAATGAAAAAGCAATCATATGAAGTCTATTTCTACCTCATTTATAAAACTACAACTAGAAACATTGTGAGTTATGTGTTTTGTGCCATAAAGTTACTCGTAGAATGTAATAATAGAAAAAAATGTGTCTCTCCCCCAAAACTGATATATTAATATTTTTTTTAATCTGATAAGAAAAGCTGTGATACTCATTACCTTTTTTACTTCTGTTGCCTGGAATCTGAGCTCAGTTTTTTGCTCAAATATGATAGGCATCTAAGGTTCTATAGTTAAACTACTTTACCTCTCTCTACATGGTTTGGTTCTCTGCTTGTTTTTGTTATTCTTCCTGCAGATATTTGACTACATTTTTTATCTCTAACACTAAATTATTGCAAATCCTTCTGTGGGAGGAAGTAAATATAGTATATTATTGTTGTTCATGGCAGTTATATTCCATAAAGTTGCTGCAAACACTGAATTAGTGAATACTGACCCACTGCTCCTAGAGGAAATACGGGGTTAGGTTCCTGGGAGCCTCTGGCCACAATATTTTCATCAACTAATCAATATATAACCTTGTTTTATGTGTTTTTGTGTTTAAACACACCGTATATAATACACAGTTAATCCATTAACATTGAACTGAAGGCCAACAGGGCTGTAACTCATGCCCGAATGAAGCTTATCTAACACATTTATTTTCTCCTTAAGGCACATCACAGCTCCCTCGCCTTTAGGAACACTAGACAGCACCTCAACACTGCACATGGTGGCCATTATAAACAGGAAAAACTCCACTTAAAGGCCAAAAATGCAAAATATATGGCATCCAATAAGCCAGGAAAAGGATACTTGTTTACAGAATGAGAGCTAAAGCAAGAATGTAGAGCTCCAACTTGTTAGACCTCAGCTGAGAACTTGCAAATCGGACAACTCAAATTTTTTAATGTTCTGTGCATATCTGCTAATGACTGAAAAAGCACCACAAGAACTTATTTGGGGGTTACAAATAGATGTTATTGAGTACACAAATTTGCAAATACACACTCAGCAAATTGTAAGGACTGATTAAATTTTTTCTCAAAAGGGACATTACTGTATTTTGGCCAATTAGCACACTCATAACAATTAAAATATCAGATTCGCAAGTAGAAAGGAGGGCCCTGTTGGAATGGAATTAGTGACAGGTATACTTTGATAACTTTGTAGAAATCTGGGAAAGACTAGAGCAAAGACAAGAAGAGCATATCCAAGGGGGCAGGTGGGCAGCTGGGCGATCCCATATGATCTCAGGGCCCTGGAAACAGAGTAGGAAAAACAAAGTGAGGCTAAAAAGGAGACAGCATTAACCAAATTCACAATGTTACTTCTTTCCTGTTGCAATGATCCTTTTATTATATTCATTATTGTTTAGTTACAGGAATCCAGAGGAACTTTTTTCCTCCCAAATAGATATTTACCCTGCACTTAAGCAAACACATCAGCTCATATGCACAGGCATTGCAATGAGGAAATATAGCTTAATGTCTAATGAGCTTTGGCCAAATTGTTAGTCAAAGTTGTAACATCAGGTTCTAAGAGAAATTTAATGTCATATTTCTAGTGCTGATGATGCAAAACATTATTAAACCTAGAACAGCCCCCCTGCTCACCTCCATTTTCACAGTAACACTTGGCTTGTCTCTAACTCTAATTAACCCTCATGTATCTTCTGTTCAGTGAAAATTATTGGGAGTATTAGCACCACAGAGCTCTGTAGGAATTTTAATTTATGGTCATTTGTCACTGTTGATGGCTAATTCAACATCTTTTCCTACAAAGTCACGTCCTGCAGAGGATATTGGTATATAGATAAACCATATTTGTACACTGTTTTATTCACGAACTTGGCTCAGTTCTCCAAGTTGCACCCTTGTTATCTCAGACCCCACCCTGATTAATGTGACACTCCTCCCCTCTTCCTTGGAACTATCTCAGGGTTATGGGGTGACTTTTCTTCTAGTTCTGTGGCTCTTGTCCTTCCTGTCCTCACTTGGACTGTGGTCCTAAACCTGTTTGAATGAGCAATCAACATTCAGATTAAGTATATGAGGGATGATTACTCCAATATTCACAGTTTTTAAAATTCAATATTTTGATCTTGATTATCTGAAAGGAGGAAAAATACATAGCTCTAGTTCAGCCAAACTTTATAGAATGTGAAGAAATATTTCAAAGAAGACTTTGTATTAACATTTTCTATTTTAGAAGAATAGAAATAATCCTCATGTTACTAGATGATATTTTAAAGTATTAGAATCAAGTGGATTGAGCCAAAGGTTAGAATGTGTATGATTTCCAAATAAACCAGTTTGCTCTGCTTTCTTTTATAACAGTTTGACATTGGTCCCCTCCCAGCTGACATACAGCAGGTACACACCAGTGTGGCTTAAATGTTTCTGTTATTTTGATGATTAGCAGGTGCCAAGTTAGTTGTTCAATGTGTTTAATATCACCCTGAGTCCCTGGAGAGTTGGGAAAGTAAACAGCAGAGATGAGTGCAAATATATCCCTGATACCCTTGTAAAAACGACTTCAAGTGTAAGTTCTCTTTACAGTGAGTCAGAAGAAGTATCTTTTTAATATAGGGTAGTTTACTACTGCTACAAAAAAAAATGAGTTTTATTGAAGGTCTAAAATTATAGGTATGTTATTACCACAAAACTGTAACAAATATCAACCGTACAGGGCACTAATTTATTTTAGTGCCTTCCTGAACCTCAATAATCAGAGAAATTTTTACTACAAACTCTAGTCACGTTATGTTCCTTACTGACACAATACTCAGTGACTATGATACAAATAAATTTGAAAGAATTTAAAGTTATTGACTCTATATTTAAAGTTATTGACTTTATAGAGATATACAGAGTATGTTCATTAAAAAATAATATGAATGCACGAATTCAAACTATCTGCAACAAATACTTTTGTCTGAACTAGAAAATCTAAGGTGAAATTATAACTTGCAGCAGCCCTGAAAACTACGAAAAGCATCTTGCTCTTTAAAGAGAGATAAAATTTAACAGTAATGGGTATCTTCCAATATATTTTGGCCAATGTTTTGATTTTTGCTTTGACCTATAGGAAAAGGACTTCTACCTATCCGATTGATGAATATGGTTATATCCTTTGTCTTTCTTGATATTGTCATCCAAGCTTTGATGGACTTGAGGATGTCCTGTTCCTAGTTATGCTTAACATTGGTTGAAAATATCCATTTCAAATTTTCTTTGACACATACAGCTTTACAGAAATCTTTTTCTGAAAAATAGTTCAAAAACCTCATGCCCTTGAATTGAGATGGGAAGTCATTTCAGTGTATTTTATTAAGTGCTCTAGTTGTTCTGCAGAGCAAAACCCATAAGATCCCTCTAAGAATTTCAATAGTTACCTGACCTAGGCTTGTAGTGGAATAAACAAGAAACTGTTTACATATCCTTTCTTACAAGCAAATGGGACAACTACTTCCACATTGGTTTTCTAAATTCCACTGACTTGAAATCGATTATTGTTTGGAGATAAGCCAAGTACAGATAGAAAACCAGGACCAAATTTTCTCACGATGAACTAATTAGTTTAGTTTAGAGCTATTTTTTACGTAGCAGTCTTTTGCCATCAGACATTTGGCCTAATTTGTTTCTTCGCACTTCCAGACATGTTAGTGTGGCAAATGCTGGACTCCATTTCTCTTAGTGTAGTCAATAAAAGGTATTTTTTGTTTTTAAGGAAAGTCAAACTGTTATCTCTTTGCGATTCCTGTGAAATGTCTAAATCCTCAGTTTTAAACCATTTTATTCTATGTAACTATGCTATTTTTCTAGGCTGGCAGACTGGAAATTTGACTGAATAGTATTAATATGTTGGTATCTGTTTCTGAAGGTAACAACTCAGAGGGCAATATGGCATTAATGGTTGCTCTGAAATTACCAAGGTGCAATCAACCAAAAGATCTTTTGCTATCATGAACCTGTGAGGCTGGCCATTTAGTTTGCAGCTGTGGACCTATTTGCAGAGCCTACAGTTATCTATAAGCCCACCTCTTATTCTAGTAGTTGGCCGAGGTTGGCTTAGAAGAAATGCCATCATTCTTGATGGAAAAATACTTAGACTAGTTGATTAGTTACTACTACTTTAGTCTGAAGAATTACCCCGGCATCTTCCAGCTCACCAACTGAATCTACTTAAATATACAGTTGTCCTTTGGTATCTGTGGGGGATTGATTTTAGGACCCCTCTCTGATATCAGAATCCATGGGTGCTCAAGTCCCTGATACATGATGGCATAGTATTTGTATATAACCTATGCACATCCTTCATATACTTTAAATTAACTCTAGCATACTTATAATACCAAATACAATGTAAATGCTTGTAAATAGTTGTTATACTGTATCATTTCAGGACTAATGATAAGAAAATAGAAGTCTGTACATGTTCGGTACAGATGCAACCATCCAATTTTTTTCCCTCAAGTATTTTTGATCTGTGGTTTGTTAAAGACACAGATGAGGAACCCACGGATGTGGAGGGTTGACTGTACTTGTAAAGTTCACCCAATGGGTGGGAAACTGAGA
Organism: Avahi laniger; assembly: GCA_963575035.1. Classification (NCBI taxonomy): domain Eukaryota; kingdom Metazoa; phylum Chordata; class Mammalia; order Primates; family Indriidae; genus Avahi; species Avahi laniger. The sequence goes on from CAUYSK010062794.1 coordinate 57,688, forward strand.
ACTTATTGTCAAAGATACCCAGCCAAGTGTAGTGGATAGTATTGGTAAGCAAGCCTCAAATTCTATGAAAGGGGCAATTCTCTTCCTGAGGATGGACTAAGATACTCTACAGGAAGGAGATCAAAGACCCTTTCTGGAAGAGGGGATGGTGCCCATATTACAGAACACTTGTGTAACCCTGAGTCTGTTGGTGTATGGTGGACTTGATGTGGTGGTTATTCCAGAAATGTCAGGCCATAGTGGCACCATCTACAAGGGTCATATTAGCTTTTACCGATACAGTTCTTTTTGCCCTAATTTTTCCCATACAGCTCTATTTATAAGACTGGAACTTCTAACATTAGGCATGCCTTTGGATTTTTGCTACATGTAAACAAGCAAATATTCTTACTGGAATGAGAGTAATTTATTAGCTGTTTCAGCTGTATCTACTTTAGCAGAAATTAATTCATCAGAAAGACTGGCCAACAAATCATTGATTTTCCAGCTTGGGAAGAACAAAATGGCACAAAACACAGTAGAAAAAGATCAAAAGAAAGAAAGATGGGGGCTCTGAGATAAAGTTCCAAGAAAGATAAATTTTATCCATGATTTGTACTACAAGAAAAGTTCTTTGCTCCACCCTCAATGAATGTCAACGAAAAAAGGCTCAAGAGGACAATCTTAGCTCCATGATAGAATAGACATGTAATACCATTATTTGCCCAGACAGGTGTTTAGGGGCCACAGGGAATGTTTGGCTTTATAAAAAGCTTCACTATTTCTAATTAAGTAGAAGCTGAGGATATATTATTTTTCTAAAATATCTGAATAAAAGCATCTTTTTTTTTCCTTAATAAAGTTTCATGACAAAAGCAACTATTATGGATTTATGTATAGACATCATCACTATAGTATAAATGTAGTTCTGGAAACTCATCACTGAAATGAATTTCATGAAAACATACACTCCTCTCTTTAATTCTAGCATCAATTCATTTCAGATGCATGTGAACAAGGTAATTTTAAAGTCATACGAATTAAGTGATATTTGTTGCTTATAAACACAAAGATATTCACCATTTAGTCTACTTGTTAGACCTTTCTTTATTAGTGCTGAATTTGAGGTATACTCTCAACATTTGGGGTGCCAGATAATATATCAGACCAAGAAAAAGCCTTAGTAGATTAAAAAAAGACCTTTATTTCTGCCTTTTTATTCCTTCTTCCTTAAGACCCTGTGGTTTGGAGAAGACCCTGTGATTTGGATGATGTTGCTTGCATCATCCAGTTCAATTTTGCCTTTAAATTGTTTCTGGGGCTGATTTTGGTAATTGCGTTAAATAAAATTGGACCCGGGAAGATTATGGCTAGAATGGGAGAAGAGTTGTTTATTTTAACCCCCTTTCACCTTTTTCATACTGTACATATACATCGCATGAATGTACTGAAATTTTTACAAGTTATATGTAAAAAAGCCTTCCAAGCAAGAAGCATAGTAAGAAAAAATAGAATTTGTAAAACTGTGTTCATCAAAACCAAAATTAACTAAACTTTTGATTTTCTTACACGATAGCCTAGACTTGAGAACCGACTGGTTCCTTCAATGAATGCATGCTTTTGGTGACAGTGTTTCAAGGCTGAAAATGATGGTGCTGATTGTCAGTCTTTAGTCAAGGGTTTAATATCAATGCAACTTTTTACCCTGATAATCATGCCAAGTAGGCATCATCTAACGTGATTCACAAATGTTCATCACAAGTTGTAAGAGGAGCTTTTTTTTCCCAGTAATGACTTTTTCTTCATATTATTACACTCTCACACAAATCCATATACTCTTTATAAAATATAAGATTTGTGCCCATAATCTTAGCCTACCTATACTCAAAACTCAAAGAAGAAAAAACACACTGATATTTCCCAAGACAATATGAAATATTGACGAAGTTACAGATGGGAATAATCTAGAAGATTGACAGTTGGATAATAGCTTATTGAATAATATAAGTAACCAAATGCTTGAGGAAAAAAGAACAAAAGCCTTTAAGTCACCATGGCTCTAAACCGAAGTCTTGACTAGAGTATTTGTAGATATGGATTCTGTGTCTAACTCCTACATGAGTCATTTAAATGTTCTTTAGGATTTTACTTCCCCATCTATAATAATCAGAACACAAATAACTGGGCTATTGACATATTACAAGTGCTTTTATGAAAAACACATTAGTTTAGAACTAGATGTCTCAAATGATGCATCCATAACAAAGAGAGCTTTACACACCTGAAATCCAGAAGAACACAGACATCTCAATTGGACAAACAGGCATGCAATATGTTCTCATTCTAATAATTTAATAATCAGAAATAATTATCATGGATAGTGAGAAGCAGCCAGATGGTTGTATAAAGAATTTTTGTAAGTATAGTACAATATACCAAACTTTTTGAAACAGTTAACTGGAAAACTATTCATATGGAGACAGAGATGGGGTGGGGAAGAGGAGATAGGAGAGAGAAAATCACTTTCATTAAATTTGGTTAATCATTTGACATGTTTTTACAAGTCAATCATTTGACATTATTTTCCATATTATTAGAACATACAAAAATAATTATTACTAGAGAATTATTCTTTAATTCTTTTAGAGCATCAAAATATATTTTATTATCCTTTGGTAAGTAGATCTTGAGGTTAAAAGTATCCTAAATGCAGTCATAGCAGAGTAAGAACAAAGCTATAAAGTTAAATAAAAAGAATGGGTGTTAATTTGCACTTAAATTAATATTGGCCAGACATCAGTTATTAGAGCATGATTTTAATGAGCCCAAATGAGTAGATTCTGTCACTTCAGGAATCTGTTAGGTTCCCATTTTTTGGTAGTAGAACATATTCCTAATTGAAATATGACTTGTCATTTTTCATGGGGTGAGCTGTGGGAGAATATAGATGAATAGGAATATATGGAAAGGAAACATTAAAGTGGTTGTCCCACAGAAACTACAGGCATATTTAATGTGTCCTTCCAATTTAACAACAATGATAATAATGAGGGCTGGGCATGGTGGCTCACACCTGTAATCCTAGCACTCTGGGAGGCCGAGGTGGGAGGATCGTTTGAGCTCAGGAGTTTGAGACCAGCCTGAGCAAGAGTGAGACCCTATCTCTACTAAAAATAGAAAGAAATTAGCTGGACAAGTAAAAATATACAGAAAAAATTAGCCGGGCATGGTGGCGCATGCCTGTAGTCTGTAGTACCAGCTACTAGGGAGGCTTGAAGCAGGAGGATTGCTTGAGCCCAGGAGTTTGAGGTTGCTGTGAGCTAGGCTGATGCCACTGCACTCTAGCCTGAGCAACAGAGTGAGACTCTGTCTCAAAAAAAAAAAAAAAAAGATAATAATATTGAGTGAATATTTATATATATATATGTAAAATTATATATATAACCTTAAATTTTCCCTAAGTCCTTCAAAGCTTTTAATGTCATTATTAGTCAAAGCAGAGTCGTGCTTACCCAAAATGAAGAAAACCATTATTCCTATCTTATGGCCACTCCTCTTCCTCCTTTCCAGGGTCTCTCTGAGAGGTGGCATTTGGTCTTGTGGATTTTAGCGATGACCAGCATGCCAGTATTTCCCAAGCATTATTGCCAGCCTGGCCTCTCCTGAGAGGTCTGGATTTTAAGAGCCACTTTCTTAAGCACATTCAACTGAATAACCACAGGTACCTCAAATGCAGTTCATCTTCCTCCGCCAGCTTGTCTCATTTTTCTATGCTGGATTTCAATTTTTGAGATGAGTCTTCATCCATCTATTGCCTTATTAAAGTCAGCAATTTAGCCTTTATAATGAAATGATTTTTCCCTTCCCCCAATATCCGGTTAATGCCCACTGTTAGTAATTATTTCATTAATCTGACTTTTCTTCTCCAACTTTACAATCACTGAGCTAATTTCTGGTCCTTTTTATTTTCCACTCCTAACTGATCTCTCTACAGTTTTAATCTTCTTAAATTTATCTTCCTCTTTATTGCCGCAGTCACGCATTCCAACCACTAACTGAAACTTCACCAAGTTACACTAAAATTAACTGCTTGTGGATCTCTCTCTTTTACTACATTCTAAGTTCTTTAGGAGCATGAACTATATTTTAATCATCCTTACAGCCAAATATGGTCTGACACATAATAGGCACTTAATGAATATTTTTAATTAAAAATTCAGACAGATAAAAATTATATCAGAGATAAATTGCTATTGTCAAGTTTAACAAGGGGAGTAGATCTTTTATTGTAATAATCACATTGTTAACTTTAAATAACTTGATATTTTTCCTAAAGTCTATACCATCCTACAACAGGCAGAATTTACACTCCCTGAAGAATATGAGTAATTCTCAGATTTTTTATTTTTATCTTTCAGATCAAGTGACTAGGCACAATATAGGTTTACTATGGAAAAGACTAATTATAAGGCAGTTTTGAGCCTTATTTTAAAACCCTACTTATTCCAATCTCTACACATTTTTAGAAAACATGATTCCTGAAAAATAACACAAATAAAAATGCTTCTACTGGTTATGAAATATCGTGGTGCAAACAGAGCACGTTTCGTTAAACATATAGTTAACATTTATGAATTAGAATTGTTCCTTTTTTATTTTGAGTTAGTCCTCTGTTCTCAAGTTGCCAAGCCTATACCCTTATGTGTTTAAATATTTACTGTATTGATTTTAAGAATCAACCTCACTGCTCTAGACTACTTGGACTACACTTCAAGGCATTGTTTCACTAAAATCACTCTAATCCAACACCTTCCAGGAACTGCAGGATAAGAAACTGGTCTCTGGTTCCCTGGCCTCATGCATAAGTTTAGTTTAAAAGTCAACGTGTACTTTAAAAAAATGAAAACTGTAAGAAATCAGAACTATGAAAAACACACTTGATTGGAAGGACTGCTGCAAACCAGAAAGAACAACAACGTAATTCCAGGGATATTCATATTCGAAGCAACTCAGTTATTATCATATAACCATTTTACAAAGAAAACCACAGTAGAATTCAATGACTTCCCCAGAGCCTGCACAGGAAACAGATGCACATCATGGCTTGTCCAAGTCTGCAGAGGAGACTAAGCCTGCAGGTTGGTGAAACTTTACCTACTGGTGGAGAAACATACTAGACAAGGGTCCTTAACCTCCATTTTTCATCTCGCTCTCACTTGTATCTATGGATACACTTTCCTAATCACAGATGGAATGGATTCTCATCAAGTATGTAAATTCCTGGGGTAAGGAGAGGGAACCCAAATTAAGGGCATCCAGGAACAGTACTTGTGAGTTAGTTACACACTCTATTTTTGTTTGCGTGGTTTTCCTAGTAGCTAAGTGAAAAATTAAAATCTAACAGAAGAGATTTAGGGAGTTTACAGGCCAATTTCAAAATAAGTAGTACCGGATGATAGCCTAGTGGGATCCCAAGAGAATTTGCAAACCCAAAGTTGCTCATTTCATTTTAATACTACTATGTAGTTGTCATCCACTAGCATCCCTTTTTCAACTGCAGATTAAAGCACAGGTCTTTCAAATACGATGCCCATGTAAGCCTATTTTATTATGTTTTGACCCTCAGTTATAAATATGGGAATATTTTCATTATCGTGATTATTTTCCTCTAAGATATGTTTTGCAGTGTTGTTTTCTGTATTCTTCCTAATAGAAGGTTTTACCTGCACACCCTGATAGACAGCATTTGAGAACAGTTATTCCTAACCTTAGGAAGACTAAGATCAAAGACTAAGTGGGAGAGGGATAGGCATAGGGACTGGGAATAATGGTTTCCATATACTTTGTTGTGATATTTATCTTTAGTTCACTCAAAAAACTAAAAAATTAGCAACTGGTTGCATTGCTCCTGCATTTTGTAGCATTTTTGGAGAAAGCTTCAGAAAATAGATGCTTGAGTCAGATAAGGAGGCACCTGAGTTAATGTGTGGCAACTCCTGATATTAGAAAAAGTTTCCACTTTTTTTTAAATACTAAGACATGTCTAGTTTTTCTTTCCCTCTTTGAAAAATCTAATTTCATTTTATATTTTTAATATTTTGACCTTTCCAGAAACATTTATCGACAGTACATTTTGTTTATGAACATAACATGTATTGAATAATAGATCATAAGAACTGAGTAATTTTTTAAATGAACTTCTCAGGCTCTGATTATCTTGCCTAAGTTAGATCGGGCGAATATAATACAAACCAGTTTTTTCTAATTATTATTCTGCAGTGTCCCTCAGGTCATATTTAATACACAATCTCGTTTTTCTGAACAAGTTAAGGAGAGAATCAAGAAGAAAACAGATTGTGTTGACCCCGAGTTCGCTACAATTAAAAATAAATTTATGTGCTACAGAAAGAAGGTTAAATGAAATCTGTGCTTTTTCCCTAAACCTTTTTAAATGAATATTTTCCTCACTTATAGAGTTTATATATTTCTCTTCTTCTCCATGTTTATATGCACACACACACACACACACATACCTACTTATAAAAAAGATTTACATATATATATACATATACATCTGTGTCTATGGATATCTATCACTTATCTATCTAAATGGATAGATACATAAATAGAAGGAAGAGAGGGGAAAAAAAGAAGAAAAGAACTAAACATGAAGCAAGAATTGCAAGTTACCCAGGCCTAGAGCTAGACACTAGGGCTGTTAAAACAATCAATCCACACCTTTTATTTTATACAGGAGAAAATTAAGACCTTAAGGAGACTAAACGCTATGTCCATAGCTATATACTACTCAGCACTAGCAATATTTGATTAATAATAGACTTCCTAATGATTTGATTTAAATCCTACCAATTTATGACATCTATATCTGCCTTTTATGAAATTGTTCCCCAAATTATGCAGGCGGGTCTTGGTACCCTTGAATGTAGCTTTATCTCCCTAAAAACGTTCCTGCATTTCTAGATATTAAACATTTGCTTTATATGGTAGCTACAGCTTAATTTACCTTGAGCTGTTTTATTGCTAACAACTAAACTTTGACTACAGATTCTTAATTTTTTAATCTAGAATACATATCAAATATTAAATTGTGTTCTCATATTTTTAGGATTACAACTTTGGCAGGAAACTTGTAGGTAGGTCATTTAGTTCAACTTCCCAGTTGAAGCCATCTCTACAACATGTCTGACAGATAAATCTTGGGTCGTTGCAACTTCTTGGTCTTCCTTGGTCTTTTTCAGTCCCTGCAATGACTTCCCAAGTGGTGTCTCCAGCCTCACCTTGTGCCTTTCTCTCTGCTACCTGCTTTCCACTCTACAAACTCATCTCTTGGTGCCTCGATTGTACCAAGCTCTTTCCCAGATTAGGAACTCGGCAGATGCCTTTGCTCTGTCTGGCTTATTTTTTCCCAAATATTTACCTGCCTGGCAAACAGACAATGTTTAGGTCCCAAATGCTATTTCCTCACAGAGGTCCTCTTGACAGCTTCGACCATGATTCTTTCCCATCTAAAGAAGTTATTTGCAGCCACAATAACTGTTCAATTTTCTTTGATTTTAATTTTCTTCAAGTGTTGTTTAATCCTTCCATTGTGAACACTATTTTCTTTTATATAGAAAGAAGAGGGAAGCAAAGCAGAAATTGATTAATTCTACTTTCTCTCACATCCACTAACATGAAGGGGGATGACCCTTCCTTATTCACTGCTTTGTTCCAAACAATGTGAAAAGAATCTTTAGCTTTCCTGAGCCTTTTCCTACAAGCTTCAGTTCACTCTGGGTTTAACTCTTTCTTAAACTATGCTTACAGCTCAGACAACACCTTTGTGAGTATTTCTAATTGTATGTTGCTCTGTTCATCTGTTCTATAAGCCACTTTTTAAAAATTGACTTTATAAGAACCTCTATGAAGCTTTGTGAGTTTTTCTAGTGGCTTCTCTCTATTCAATTTGTCTTGGGGATTAGGTGAAACACTATTTTCAGAATTTTTACAAGTTAGTTTTTCTGAATATCTTATTTCGAGAACTTCATCTCCTACTCAAGTTGCCAATGTGCCATACAGCCACATGCAATCACTCCCCTCATTGCACTGTTTGTCTTAGCAACGTCTGACACCATTGACCATTCCCTTCTTGAAAAACTTCCTGGCTTAGGTTTACCTCTCACTTGACTGGCTTTTTTCTGACTTCTACTTTGCAAGATCCCTGAATGTTAGAATAAGCCACAGCTTAATCCTTAGACCTCTATTTTTTCTCTCCCTAATCTTTCTCCAGGTGATGTCCTCAAGACCATGGCTCTAAATAGCATCCATAGGCACTTGATTTGCAAATTCCTACATTCAGCTATGACTTTCTCTAAGTGCTCCCTATAAGATTAGTATATGTCAAAGCTCAATTTGATATTTCCACTTGGATACCTAAAAGTCCCACAAAAGGCTAAGAATGAACTCTTCATTTTCCTTGAAAACCTCTTTCTCCCCTAGCTTTATCCATCTTAGGAAATGGCTTTGCCATCTGCCCAGTGTCTTCTGCACGAGTCCCGATGACCCTTTCCTTCATCCCCACACTTCACCCGATTCATTAGCAAGTTCTGTCGGCTCTGCCTACTTCAAATATTCCCCACTTCTCTCCAGGGCCACTCTTCCAGCCCCAATCTATGCCACTGTCATTGCTGGTCTACTGGAATCACCTCCTGACTGGTCTCTTGTCTACTCTGGTTACTCTACAACCCATTCTCTTCAAGGAAGTCAGAGTGATCTTTTCAAAAGATCGCCTCCTCTGAGGGTTTTCCTGACCACTGAGTCATACAGAGTTCCCCTCCAGGTCACTCCCATTATTTTCCTCTTTCACATTTTTTTTTCTTAATAACACTAAAACTTGCAGAATCACTAATCTGCTTATTCAGTTATGTGTCTACCTTCCACACTAGAATGTAATTTCCATGATAGTGGAGACCTTGTATGTTTTACTAACTTCTGTTACCCACAGCACTTAGAAGAATATTAAAGTTCTTAGCACACTAAGTATTTGCTGAGAAATGTCCGACAGGCTATATCTAAATCGAAGTGCTTTCTCATTTTACTCAGAAGGAAAACCAAAGCCTACATATTTATTAGGACCTTCGAAGCTCTCCATGCGTGGCTCCATTATTGCCCCTCCCCCAGTTCTTCCTACCCCCTCCCCAGGTGCACCGGCTTCTCCGCTGTCCCTGGAAGATGCCGGGCAAACTCTTGCTTGCTATTCCTTCAGTCCGGAATGCTCTTCCGCCTCGTATCCACACGGGTCACTCTCTTACTTGCTTCAGATCAGTATGAAACATCATCTCAGGGAGGCTTTCCCTGGGCGCCTGGTCTAAAATTTCAATGCTCACTGTACCCATGCCACTGCCATTCTCTGCATGTCTTCTCTGCTTATATTCTCTTCTGAGCACTTACTCTAAGGTACCATGGATTTAGCTTACTCATTTGGTTTACTCTTTACCTCCCCAGGAAGGGCAGGCTCTGCGGGGTCAGGGATTTTTGTCTGTTTTGTCCACTTTTGTCCTCATAGAACCTAGCATAGTGCTTGACACTATTAACAAATATTTGTTGAATAAATGAACAAGCAACTTTATATATTATGTTTCTCAATACGTTAAGCAGTTGTTTAGTTAAAAAGACTGAACTTATTGAAGATTTTTTTGGCCATTTGCTAAACAGTGTTTCTCTCATTATTGGTAATCTAGGTAAGTTTCCCTTATTTAAGGAGGGCCAATGAGAGAAGGTTAATATTTGGAGAGCATGAATAATGATTGCAAAGGGTGTGAAACAAATTAAGCAATGCTCTCAACTCCATATATGGGGTTTATAATAAGTTTGTTATTATGTTTAGGGTTGTTGCTGCTTCCTTACTATAGAATAAACTTAAGCCCCATATATAACTAGTCATGAATGAAAACTCATTCCCCCTTGGCAGCTATAGTCCGAAAGTGTCCTACTTTGCAGGGGAAATACCTGGCTTGTCCTGCCTGTTTTCACTGTAATCATTTTCCTGCATCTCAACATAATAATGACTTGCTTAAGAGCTGAACTATTGGTTAACCTGCCTTGATGAATCAACTCCAGAAACTGGATTAATTGTGAGATGAGCTTTATATTTCATGCTCTAGTGATCCGAGAGACCCAAAAACCTTTACCAAAAAATTCCAGGAGCGAGGGTGGGAAAACAGCAGATTTCTGTTTTGAACCACGTGGGACTTTGGATGACTCCCACTTTCTAGAAGAACAGTGAAACAAATGAAGGGCAATTCTGAAACCAGCTTATCGTTGTAGTATAAGCTGGTGTAGCAAGGAGCTGAGAAGATCTATGATATTAGGGTTACCTTCCTTCCCTATCAGGTCAAACATGCCTGTTTCAGAAATAACCTATGAGAAAGCAGAGCTGTGGTTCGCTCACGTTTGACAGATTCTCTTTATTCCTTCTTGGCAACTGTAAGAACAGGCCCATCCAGTTTCATCCGAAATGTTTTGTTTTCCTTTCGAAAGTAATGATGGTAAAATGGGAGTTCGCAGTCAGTTCTGAAGCAGAAAAGTCTGCTGATATTAAACTATTTATCAAGATGACCTTCTTTTTGGTCATCCATAGGAATCCCCTCTTGCCTTCAAGGATGGCTGATGCCATCTGGGTAGAGGATTTTGCTAGGAAACTATGAAAAATAACTATCTGGTAGTGGGGAGGATGGCATATGACAAGTATGGCTGTCATTTCATAGCCACAATTTGAAATTTGTAGCTGCTCGAAAATTCAATAAACTTAAAGACCTGAATTTATAATGATGCTGAAGTCCATCCTTTCTGTCAACTTTTCAAAATTTATAACTATGAAACCCTATATAGTCTATATATATATATAATATTACTGAATACATGTAAAATAGCTTAATGTGGAGAACTGCAGACATTTTACTTTTAAACAGAACTAAATCAAAATTAATAGCTATATTACATTAAATAATAATTTTGTTGGTAATAACCCTGTTATAAATATGGGCTAAATTTAATGATGTATCATTTAAACAACTAGAGAATCTCATACCCTTAGTTTCAGATCTTGACCTAACAAGCAGGTAAACATGTTACAGGTGTGACAACTTTAATCAAACACAGCTTTTTCCAAGGAACACAGGCTCTGCTTACAGTCCACCTGCTTCAGTAGTTTACAGAGACTTCTTTAGATAATGCTGCACTGGGTGGGACAGTCTTGGAAGCTAATTTACTGTGACCACTTGAACCAAGACAGACACGCAACAGAGTAGGTGCGACACTTAGATCAGAATTCGGAAGCAACCGAGCAAAACATTGGAAAACAGAAATTACTCTTGATTTCTCCGTGACTGTTTCACCTGAAGAAATGCAAAGAAATGTTCTTTCACTTGCCTGGCTTGCTTCACTAAGTCACTTCTTCCTGAACGAAACTCGAAACACATCATCATTCTTGTTCTAATTCATCATTATTGCGGTTGTTTTCTGAGACACAAATGGAAGGAAACTGGCATCTCCGTGCTCAGTTTTTTTTTTCCTGACCAGCTGTTTGAAAAGCAAACACCAAAACCGAGAGAGCCAGGTCGAGCTGGCTGATGACATCCGTGCGGCACACGCCACTGCCGTCCTCCGTGCAAGGATTTCTGCTGGAAACCGCGCGCGCGCACGCCCGCCTGGCCGGAGGCGCAGACTCCAGGCCTGCCACGCTCACCAGCCCACACAGCAGCCCGGGAGGGTGGGACACATTCCAGCGACAGCAGCCCGCCTTCCCCAACTCACCAGCCTGCGAAGTTTCCTAGCCGAGAGGGCCGGGTGTCGGATTTCACGGAGCTTTCCTTCCCCTTCCCAAGCCCAGGAACGGCCACCCGGGATCTGCCTCACAGGGCGACAAGCATGGGGACGGCTCCTTATTTTTCCAACCTGTGGCTCCGGATCGGTCCCCAGTCCCCGGCCGTCAGGGCTGCAAGTGGCAGGGCTGGTAGCACCACCCCCTGGAGTCCGCAGTGACTCGGATCTGGAAGGTCTGTGTGAGAAGAAGGCGTGTCCGCGAGTCTGAACGCGGATGTGCGGAGCTCACCTCAGGCGAATGTTGCTAGTGACTCAACCGCGGCGCTCAGAAACGCACTGGGCTCCCGGTTCAATTCTCCACGCCGTGGGGCTTCGAACCCAGCGGCCAGCTCATTTTTATTCAGTTATTTTTCTGTGTTTTCTTTGATATCGCTTACTCAAGAGCTCAGGGCATTGCATTCTCTCCCCACAGAGAGAGTCTCATTAACTGTGGGCAGAGCCCACGATTGCAAGTGGAGAGCGGGGGAAGGCTTTGGCAGGTAAAAGTGGGAGTTGGAAAGAAATCAGTATTTTCGAAGTTAGAATGGACTCATATGAATGCATTCATCACTATGCACCGTCCTGATTCTTGCTTCCTAAAATCACTTTGGACATCAATAGGTTGCTGTTAAACAAAATAGTGAGCATACAGTGTCACTAAACAAATATTTATTAAGTACCTACTGTGTGGCAGACCCTATTCTAAACACTTCAGATTCACCCACAAAGCAAAGACCCTGGCTGCCCCTCTTGGGATTACCTTTGAGGCATACTCTGACATCCCTAATTTCATGGTAAAGGTAAAAACACAAGGTTGAATACATATCATAGCAATTGACTTATTCCTCTGGGAAGAAAATTAAAGAGTTCCAAACCTGCTGCTTGCATTCATGTTAGAAAACAATGAGATGAGCTTGATCGCTGAAATTTTCATTGTTTAAGTCAGTTCCAACTGGGAGCCTTAGAGACCTAATTTGGGAGGCACTGCCATGATCAGCTAGGGAGCATCTCCCAGAGAATGTCTTGTGGAAGAGGGCAAAGGAACAGCTCCAAACGCACAAACGACAGCAAAGTAGTGGAGATGAGGAGTACTAAAGAAAACATTTGGTTTCACAAAAATCTGTCTATTCTATTAGGAAACTATGGAAGAAGTTCTATTTTATGTGCCTCAATGTTCTTATGTTGAAAATGAGGATAATAATAATGGCCTCATAGCGTTATTGTGAGTAATTGAGTTGATATAATTAAAGTGTATAGAGCAGTGCCTGGCACGGTAAGTTTCATGCATGTGTTGGCTATACTTGTTATTTTGGTAGCACTTAATCTACCCCATTCTCCCCAAATAAGGTACAATTCGGAAAAAATATCTCAGATCTACTAGGAGAAAGTATATGAGGTTCATAATGTAGATTTTCAAAATATGTATGCTGAAAATCTATGTCTATGATAAATCTACTTGGCATCCAACAGCAATATCTAAGTATACAACGAGTGTGTGTCCATGGGCCTGGAGAGAGATAAAAGAAAGAAAACAACAACCTTGAATTTTTTCCACTATTAACATATCAATTTAAAATGATTCTCTGTGCTATGCAATGATCCATACTCTTTACCTAGTTAATGTGTTTCACTAATCAAATTAATCCTAATAGCCATTATTTTCTGTATGCAATAGAATTTGTAAAGCCCTTGACTGTAGATCATCTAATTTGACTTTCACAACATTGTTTTGAAATAGGTATCTATTATATTTATTGTCTCCATTTTTAGAGTGATGAAATTGAGGTGGAGAAAATTCCAATCATTTGCCCAGAATCAAGAAGGTCAGCAAAGGTAGAATTCAGGTCTCCTAATCCTGAATGCTGAGTTCATGGTGGTTACTATTTTGTGCTACCACCCTACTATTTCTAGAAAAATTTCCTGCTATGAGAAAATCTAACACATACTTTTATCATAGGCTCTCCTTGTCACCCTTCCCCAGATTAAGTATGTCATCTGCTTTATAGGGTCAAGCCCTGCAGGGACAGCTCTCCTGGAGTGATTTGCTACATACAGGCCTGTCTTTCAGGTTCCCAGGCTCAGAGTCATTAGAGTTATTATAGAGACACTGCTAGAGAGTGGTAGAGCACTTCCCTCCCTGCAGAAAGAGGGGTTCCAAGGAGGAGGAAGAGTGGGGGACATGAGAGAACTATTTCTTGACCACTTCATGAAGGCCGCTGTGACACAAGTAGAGCAGAATAGAAGACCCAGTGAAAACCAGTGAAAACAATATCATATGTCATCATTATCATCATCAAATCTTCCTGTACCTGGAGTTTATGTAGCACAAATTAAATAGATACAACTTCTGTCTAATTCAATAAATACAGCACTGAGGTAAACAGATATATAAATATACATGGGGAGACATCTATAGTTATAGATAGCAAATTGATCACAGGTATTTCATAACCCTTTCCTCAAATTCCTTTATCGCAAGAATGACTGAATTTTTAAAATATTATTAAACCATAAAGACAAATAAAAGTGAGAGGAGGTATCGGCAGATAAAATACATTGCAATGATTTTTTAGAAGAACTTAAATCAGATGGAGGCTGATGTCTGCAGGAGGGGCGATTGAAAAGATGCAAGCCAATTCTTCCTGCAAAACCTGGGAAGACTTAGGCCTACAAGGCAGAAATACCAGCCTCGAGGAGGACAGGTGGTAGGGTAAACAGGGGTTTGGTTAGACGTCTGCACACAGAATGCTTGGACCCAAAGTTCCCTTCCCCACTGCCATGCAATCAATCAGCCATAAGTTTTTCCATCTGCTCAATCCAATTTCCAGGAGATTGAAAGTTTATTTTCTGGAGAAAGTAAACTAGAGTAATTTGTGGTTCAACAAGATGAACTGAACACATGCCTTTGTACTCTACTACTAAAGAAAATGAATAACAAAGAAATTTGTATATAAGACAGGAAAAATCTCTTGAAATTAAAAATATACTCGGAATTTTTAAAAAATTGACAAATGGGGTAGAAGATTAAGTTGGACAAAATCTTCAGGAAAGCAGAACAAAAACCTGTAGATACAAAAAAGAAAATGGAGAAAAGAATTTATGACTAATGGAAACCTCAGAAAGTTCCAGAAAAGGGATCATTCTGTGCAGGAAAGGATGGAAAAATTAACTTTAAAAATGCAAAACAATTCCAGAAATGAAGATCATGAACTTTGGAGATCAAACATTTCCTTAAAAGATCCAGGAGAATGAAATTTTTTAATTATCAATGAATTAAATGCAACAAGGTACATAATTTAGATACTAGAAACCCAGGAAAAAAAGAGAAGAACCTAAACCATCTTCCAGAAACATAATGCAGATCACATACAAAGGGAAAGAATAAAGACTTCATTGGCTTTCTCAAGAGCAATATGGATCGAGAAGTTACTTTGAATGCCTACCCATTTTAAAAATGAAATTATTTTGAACTGAGAATTGTATACCCAGACAAACTGTCAACCAAGGCCATTTTCAGGCATGCAGGAACTCAAAAAAGTATACTTTCTGTGTATCTTTTTTAAGGAAATATTCCCCAAATAAGCTTATAAATCATGAAAGAGGAAGAGATGAAACCCCTAAAATTCAGGCCCAAGATAGGAGACAGTAAAAGGAATTCTCTAGAACAACCATTGTGAAGCAGGCCTAAAGAGAAGCAGAAAGATGGCTTACAGTAGGAATGTCTCCAAAAAAAAAAAAAAGGAAAAGAAAATGCTAGATTATTTAATGACATGTACACTTGAAAATTATCAATAAAGTTTATATAGTGGAGACTGGCAGTGCTCACTAGATTTCATGGTCTTCTCTTTATCCTGAGCATCCCACTAGATTTCATTTCTTAGCCCCTTGTAGGTGGAGAGGCATGGAACTGAGTTCTTGCCCATGGAATGTGGACAGAAGTGATCTACGTTATTTCCAGGACATACCCATAAAATGACTCATGAGATCCTCCATGCTCGCCCTCTTTTCTTGTTAGTATCCAGATGCAAAGAATCAATGAAGAGCTCTGAAGCCCTGGAAGACATGAAATCCTCTAGATGAAACAAGAATCTGTGACCTTGAATGATGTGTGGCATGGTTATTACTACATTTATATTATTCTGTTACAGTTTGAAAGATCAGTTGGAGGCAATTGTGAATAATTTACAATAGGTACAGTGTGCTAAACAAATTGTAAAAGGATATTATTAACTCCAGGAAAAATAGAAAGTTGTGAGATAAAAGAAACATAATGATAGTATACAACTTCATGCGGATGTGTATATAATCACAGTGATGGTAACACTGACAAGAGAATCAACCATAAATCACAATAAAACTTTATGTGGAGGGTGAGAGAGAGAAAGACTGTGTGTGTAAGACAATTAAATCCTCAACTGTTATAACATAAAGCAAATAAACAATGTGTAAAATTGCTATATAAAGGAATAGCAGGATAATCAAATCACTTAGAAATAGGTACAGTGAAAAAAAAAAAAAGCCCACTAAAAGAGTCCAATGTTTGCCTTTGGGAATTAAGACCAGGCCTTAGGAGGAGATGTTGCTTTACAAGAACATTAACAGCATTTTTTTTGTTTTAAACCCTGAGATGTATTACCTTAATAAAAATAAAATTAATTTTGAAGAAGCCTAAGGCTATATACATGGTGGAAATAAAAGATATTTGTTCAATAGAGAAAACATTACACTTAAAGTATTTGCGTATATTACTATAATCCACTATAAGCAGTGGAGAAAGTGAATTTGGGGTGCAGAATGCAGATAGATTTGAGAGGTTTGCACAACAGTTTATTCACTGAGCAAATATTTATTAAGTAACTTGTGCCTGGTACCCTGCTAGGCCTGGGTGATGCCGCAGAGAACACGAGGGAAGAATAAAGGTACTCAGAGAAAACGAGCATTTGTGAGCTTTAAACAAAACATACATTTGGATTGTTCTCTCTTGTCCTTGGTGGCATGAGCTACTGACTTTTTGATCATGACAATGACTTCCATACTTCAATACTTTAAAATTTCTCTTGATTCAACCTCCACGCTGATGAGATCAGAAGTTTCCTAACTAACTCTCCTCTTGCGATTGCGGGGGAAGGTTTGCCAGGGAGTCACGCACGGGTGTGTCTCCACCTCCTGCTGATCTTCAGTTCAGGCAAAGTCTGTTTAATTACAAATAAAAATCCACCCCTTCCCAATTAGAAAAAATCTCCCAGCATGACTAAGAAGTCATACGACTGGACTTCCAGGTCATGCTAGTTTCCCTAACTACTTACAAAGATGTGACTTCAAGAAATATACATGCTTAAGAGACTTTCTACTGGCAAATTACTTCGTGTGTAGCACATGAAGACCTATTTGAGATATCTGTTTATTAAGCTGGATGTTTTCACAATTGTATCTATAGCAGATACTCTATGGTGAGGACTTACCCTGCCCTCTTCTAACCTCATTTTACCGCAGTTTCTTAGAAGGTGAAATGAAGATATACTCAGACTTCCTATGGAGAGTATTATGATGTAGTCTGATTCTTTCTTCCTATGTTAAAGGAACTTGCTATGGGAAAGGCCCAAATGCTTTCATGAGTAATGTTCACATATAGCCTTTACGCAAGCCCTGGCTTGCCAAGAAGCCACAGTAGTCTGGGTATGCCGTGATTCTGTCTATGAATAATATGCGACACCCTTTATAAAGAAACAATGCTATAAGTATAATTATGGACACAATTACAAATTACAACATTGTTTAATCAATTTGTCAAACTGATTAAAGAGAAGGAAAATCATATTAATAAAAACTAAACATACAGGGAAGATTGTAATTCATTTTCTACAAGTCACTATGACAAATATACATACACACAAATATAGTCATACATCAGCACATATAATTATATGTGTGAACATAAATATAGTCATATGTAATCACATATAAAATATGTAAATATAATTGTTTTGTTGCTAGCTTTACTGTGAGCTACAAAATAAATGTCACGTGGGCCTACCATAAAAGCGTAAACAAATCTATGTTGATTCCTTCATTTTCCCCAGAGATGTTACCAATACCAGTGTTTTTATGACTTTTGCTACTTTTTAATTCCAACACTTCAAATTGTGATGTCACTCTGACATAGTAAATCTTTTTTAAATTCTTTCGCCTGTCTTTTAACCAATTATAAGGTATTGTTTTTCCAAGCATCCAAATGAACATTGATTGATATAATTTCAGGCAAATGTATCTTTCCTTCCTACTATACACTTTTGATCAAATTAGTTTCATAAATGTTCCCTTATAAGAGATCTATAAGGACTCCAATAGAAGATAACCATGTGTTTTTGAAATATAATTTGGGAAATGATCTTACCTTATATTTGATCATACATGCAGTTAAAATATGTTATAAAATAACAGTTAGTAAATAAAAATTTAATCATAGCGAAGAATCATATGCTAAATAGTTATTTTTTTCCAAAATATTAAGGGGATACAAATGTTTTTGTTACATGGATACACTGTGTATTGCTTAAGTCAGGACTTTTAGTGTGCCCATCACCAGAATAGTGTTCATTGTACCTGATAGGTGAGTTTTATCCCTCACTCCCCTCCCATCCTCTCTCCTTTTTGGTTTCCAGTGTCCTTTACATCTCTTTGAGCCCATATGTGCCCATCATTTAGTTCTTGATTATTAGCGAGTACATGTGATACTTGTTTTTCCATTCCTGAGATACTTCACTTAGGATAATCGTCTCCAGCTCCATCCAGAATGCTGCTGCAAAAGACATTATTGCATTCCTATTATGGGTGAATAGTACTCCATGGTGTACATATAGCATATTTTCTTTATCCACTCATGAATCGATAGGCACTTAAATTGATTCCACATCTTTGCAATTGTGAATTGTGCTACAATAAACATTCAAATACAGTTGTCTTTTTGGTAAAATGACTTCTTTTCCTTTGGGTAGACCCCCAGTAGTGGGATTGCTGAATCAAATGGTAAGTCTACATTTATTTCTTTGAGGAATCTCCATACTGTTTTCCATAGAGGTTGTACTAATTTGCAGTCCCACTAACAGTGTATAAGTGTTCCTTTCTCTTTGCATCCATGCCAACATTTGTTGTTTTCTGCCTCTTTATTAATGGTCATTCTGATGGGATAAAGTGGTATCTCATTTTGGTTTTAATTTGCATTTCCCTGATGACTAGTGACATTGAGCATTTTTTCGTATGTTTACTGGCCATTTGCCCATCTTCTTTTGAAAAACTTCTATTCATGTCTTTTGCCCACTTTTTAATGGAGTTATTTTTTTCTTGTTGATTTGAGTACTTTGTAGATTCTGTATATTAGCCCTTTATTGGATATATAGTTTGCAAATATTTTCTGCCATTCTGTAGGTTGTCTATTTACTTTGTTGATTATTTCCTTTGCTGTGCAGATGCTTTTTAATTTAATTAAGTCCCATTTATTTATTTTTGTTATTGTTGTATTTGCCTTTGGGGTCTTAGTTATAAATTCTTTGCCTAGGCCAATGTCTAGAAAAGTTTTTCATACAGTTTGGTCTAGAATTTTTATGGTTTCATGCCTTATATTTAAGTATTTTATCCACCTTGGATTAATTTTTGCATATGGCAAGAGTTAGGGGTCCTATTTCATTCATCTGCATGTGGCTATCCAGGTTTTCCCAGCACCATTTATAGAATAAGGCATCATTTCCTATTTTATATGTCCTCATTCTGTATGTTTTTGTCTACTTTGTCGAAGTTCAGTTGGTTATAGAAAGATGGTTTTATTTCTGGGTTTTCTATTAATATTCTGTTCCATTGGCCTATGTCTCTAGTTTTATACCAGTACATGCTGCTTTGGTTACTATAGAGTTGTAGTATCATTTGAAGTGAGGTAATGTGATGCCGCCAGGTTTATTCTTTTTGCTTAAGATTGCTTTGGCTATTTGGGCTTTTTTTTTTGGTTCCAAATGAAGCTTACAATTATTTTTTCTAGATCTGTGGAATATGACATTGATATTGTGATAAGGATTGTGTTGAATCTATAAATCATTTTAGGCAGGATGGACATTTTAACAATGTTGATTCTACCAATCCATGAGTATATGATGTTTTTCCATTTGTTTGTGTCAGCTATGACTGGTATTTTGTAGTTGTCTTGTAGAAATCTTTCACCTCCTTGGTTAAGTATGTTCCTAGGTATTTTATTTTCTTTGTAGCTATAGCAGTAGTGAGTCCTTGATTTGATTGTCAGCTTGACTTTCATTAGTATATAGAATGGTACTGATTTGTGTACATTCATTTTGTAACCTGAGACTTTGCTGAGTTTATTTATCAATTCTAGAAGTCTTTTGGTGGACTTTTTAAGGTTTTCTAGATACAAAATCACATCCTTAGTGAACAGGGATAGTTTGACTTCCTCTTTCCCAATTTGGATGCCCTTTATTTCTTTCTCTTGCCCAATTGCTCTGGCCAGGACTTCCAGCACTATGTTGAATAGAAGTGATGACAGCTCTGGACCTGAGAGCTCAGAATGGTGTCAGTTGCAGTCACGCAGGAATCGAAGCCACTGGGTCCCTGCTGTTCCTGCTCTCTGATACAGTGTTGCTGCACAGACTCCAAGCAGCTCCCTGATCAGTCCTGAGGTCTGTGGTGGTAGTGGAGCCCCCTCATACCTCAGGGCATGGTGTCCACAGCAGGCAGTATGGAGCCACAGGGTTTTCTCCTCCTGTACTTCCCCACATGGGGATATATCCCCCAGGTACCTTCTGATCTTGCAGAGTGGATCACCCTGTCACCTTCTCCTTCACTCTGAGCGTCCCCTATCAGTTCTCTGACAATTCGCAGTGTTCTCTCCAAGGAGGCCCACCCGTAGCTAGGCATCTACTTGTCCATAAGAGCAGTGTGCACGGGCTGCTTCTAGTCCACCATCTAGGTCCCTCTCCTCCATGGTTAATTTTTTAAAACTATATTTCGAAGAAACAGTAAGAGAGTCTTAATAAATAACCTTATATCACAATTATGTGCAATGCGATGTAGTCTGTTTTTATTATCAGGATGGTAAAAGTCTATAAGCCCATAATAAATTTTTATTATATTTCCAATAAATGAAGTATGATAAATTATTTAAAATTACATTTATATATTAAATAAAATATCATATAATTATATAATAATAATTATATACAATATGATTACATTTATTATAAACTGTAATTATATTATATAATTAATATAATATACTGTAATTAATTTTATAATAAATAATTAAATATTCTATTTCCAAAATGACATGAAAATTCTAAATACTATAGCTATACAATACCTCCTGAAATACGTATTTGCTGCCGTAACCTCTAAGTGCATTCCTGTTCTGTGGAATTTTTATTATAGCTACACATTTCATTACTACTGAAGGTTGAGAGAATGGAAGAAAATTCCCACATAGTCCACATAAAATATGAAATTGTTAGATATATTCAAATTATTTTATATCAATTATAAACAATATACTTTTATTAATTAATAAGAACTGTTCATTTTTTTTGCATTTCCCTACCTGTAAACCATGGTGAATGTTAGTTGAGATAGGGCATTCAAACCCTTTCCCTGTTTGTGAGGTCTCCTCTAATGCATATATTGGTGGGAGCCCACTATAAAAATCAAAGGGTCAGATACTCATGACAGCAGTGGGGACGTGTAGGGTCTGGATGCGATTATCACTGAGTGGTACCAGTGGTGGCATTCTAATAACATGGTTGAATGCCTTCATTTATGACTCTAGTCCTATGCCAGCATGTCCTGGAGTAGGGTCACCAACATGCCAAGCCTGGGAAAAGCAATCTTGCGAGTATAAGAAATATATATGGAGCTTGCTAATTTATATGAGCAAAGTGAGAGATATGTACAGAAATGGATTTCGAGAGTGCTAGCACCAACAAGGAAGGAGCACAATTTTAGAATAGGTTGAATTAATATGGATGCACAGGATATAATATACTAGTTTGATTGGCTGGAAGTGCTTATAATTGTTTTCTCAGTTAATGAAACTCAAATCTAGAGTTAGCCCTATGTTAATTCAAAGATCCACCCCAACTCTTTGGGAAAGATACTACAATAACATTACAAATATACAATTCTTTCTAACATTTCCCAGAAGATCCCATGGCTGTTTTCCAAGGTAATTAGCACTGGAGAATAGGAATCTTTCCAGAATAATAGAAATTTGACTCTGAGCTATCACTAATAGCAGAATAACAAGTCACTGCAATTCAAAGATTAAAATTAGGATTTATAGCTTAACCAAATTCTACTTCACAGTGTCTCAAATCCATCTCGTGTTTAACTTGCCATTTTCCCTTGTCCTATGGATCAAAGAATAATGGGATAGAAAAGTTAATTTAGAGATACTGAAACTATGCCACACAGCCATATGAATATCCAATAAGATAATCACTCTTTGAGAGAATGGCAGAGATTAGTGTCACCATTAAGAACTTGAATGATACTAGGGTAGGGATTCCTATCACATCTTCACTGGATTCTCTACATGACCTGGGTGAAGATGGGTGGGATGGGTCTTCAAGAATGAGAGTGAATATCTACAAGCTTAATCAGATGATGACTTGAATTGCAACCAATGTAACTAATCAAATAGATAACAATTCTTATACTTGCTATACTTGGATAGTTGGTTTTAAGTCATTTATTTACTGAGCTACTTGCAAGGCTCTCTAACTGATTAAGGTTTCAGACAAAACCCTTCTGTTTCTTGTACATTATGCCCATCAGATTTATGATAAAAGATTTATTGGTAGTAGAATAGGGTGATATATGGAGTCTGTGGCATCTCCTAGAGGGGAATCATTGTGGAAGCCTCTACATGTGAAATTACAGATTTGGGGTCTTTCCAAGTTCTAAATGAAGTAAGATGAACAAAAGCTCTAACTTTAAAGCCTTGGGTTTTTACTCTAAGTTCTGCCAAAAGACATTTGTGGTGGATTCTTTTTTGATCTTACATGTTGAAACAGAGGGCTTTCAAATAACATATTCTGCTTATAAAAGTTTCACATGCCCAATTCCACAATAGGTGTCCAAAGAATGAATGTTTGTTGAATAAGTAAATAAATGAATGAATCTGTTAATTCCCTTGTCATCGTTAGCAAGGAAAGTTTCAGGGAAAAGGGCAATAGAGTCTCTTACTCATTCTGTGCTTTATATTTCAACAAATCTGATTTTTTATAATTGAGAAATTAAAAGTTGGAAATAAAGATTTGTGAAAATGATTCAAAGCACTACACTGTATATCAGATTCTCAAAATACATATGGTTTGCAATAAAAATCTCCGCAGCATATACAGGAAATTCCTTGAGGCATAATGGTACAAATGTGTGCATTTTTTCTCAATGAAGCTTAGAAAGGGGAACTCCCTCACATTAATTATTATGACCTATGTCACAATTAAAGGTAAATATATTGGGCAACTCTCTCTCCTACCATTTAATAAATAAATCACAGAATTGCCTTAGCTACTGCTGGGCACCATCAGCCTTGCCACAGCTTATTAGTGGTAAAACCGGATTTGTTACATTCAGAAAAGACATGGCCCAAACTTGCACTTAATGATCCTACCTCAAAGATCTTTTAACATTGGTCATCACAATTTGCAATTTGCTTTCTCCAACTAACTGCAAGTGTTTTTAACTTTCTTTCTCTCTTCTTCCTTGATATTCCTTGAGAATATCACTGTCAGGTAAAATTATGCTTAAAATTCCTCTGTTTTAAAGTCGAAGATAAAAATAAAATATTTGCTTAAATAATTCATTTGATTATTAATAATCATTCAATAAATTGGAAAAAATTAATATGTAACTCCATATATGTCAATCTCTCAGTTATTTTGGCTCAGGTATACTTACTGATTTAAAAATATCACAAATAAAGGCTTTTGAAAATATTGGAAATTTGCAAAATATTTCAAAAGTTGCATCCAACCCCTAACCCTATGACTCCATGATTCCATGATTTGTGTAGTAGCAACTATTATTGTGTTTCGCCTATTTCTGATTTGAAATTTGTTTTATACCTTCAATTTTATCTTCAGGGACAAGAAAGCATTTCTAATTCCTTAATGACCTAACGTTTTGTTGGCACAATTGGTATTTTTGGCCATGACAAGGAACAACCAACTCTGCTCTTCACAGCAACTGTAGATGGGTTTGCTACATACTCTTTAGCATAGTAAAATAGTCGATGTTTATACTGATAATTTTGTGCCGTCACATAATCAATTAAACTATACCCAATTAGTTGAAAAGATAGGGGATTAGATATTTCAACTTAATAAATGCAAGCATTAAAGCAAAAATATTGTGATATTTAAAGAGAGAAATTTTATTTGCTGGTAATTTAATAATACTAAGTAGAATACCAAACTCCCTAATGATGTCACAGACTTTAGGCTTGAAAATAAAAATTTATATTTTTGGATCTCATTGGCTAAAATAATTATGATTTTATCTACTCATCCTCAAAATAAAGTCACTTAGTCCCCCCTTTTGTTCTTTCTGGTATCTAAATTTAATATATTTTTTCTCATTCAATTAATTGAATTAGATTTTTTCAAAAATTTATTTAAGTTTGAGTGATCATCTCCCATGATAATCATGTTTCTGGTAAGAGGGAAAGATTTTTTTTCCTGCAAATATTTTTATGTTAACACTTTTCATTAAATTTCTTTCTTTGAAATGTCCTGATGTATTTTTTTAATCTGGTGGGTGATATTCAATTAAGTATAATAAAGTTTGTTCTAGGTCTCATGTAATTATCATTATCGTTTTCTTGAGTCCTCAGTATTGTTTTTTAGCATTTTTTCCTGAAATGTTTTCCCTGAAAATGTAATGCATTCTATTATATACCTTAGTTTAATTAATTTGTCAATTCTGTTATGTATTTATAATGACCTTTTATAAATACAGAGTTCCTAGTTCCAGATTGATTAATTTTACTAATGCCAAAATTTAAGACAGCTATTATATCTTGTGATTAATCTATAGTAGAAAATGTAGACTATTTTTTAAGCAAGTTACAAAGTAACCCAAAAAAGGTAACTGCTGCTGGTTTAAACTTTAGCACATATTTTTTTAAAATAGCAATTTATACAACAAAACTCTATAATATATTGGATATAATAATGTTACTAATTGTATCTCTCATATGATACTGTTCATTTTCAATAGTTCTTAATATTTCTAATAAATTTCATGAAGTTCCTTAGTGATTAGCACAAATTATCACTGAGGATTTACATTAAAATTAGACTTAGGACAGATTTGCTATGCTCTTTCTGCATAAAAGTGGTGCTATAATAACATTGAACTTTCAGCTCTTCAAGTCTCATCTATAGTTTATTATACTAACTGTCAAGTCCTATGCCCAGAAGGCTTTGGTTTATAGTAGGTTTGGGCTTAGCACCATTTATTTTTTCATTTATTTGTGTCTATTTGTACCACAATTTGTTACAGAAAAGGGTTAAGTTTTTCAATAACAGTAAAATATACTAAAAAAATTAAAATTAATAATACAAAAGAGAATGGGCAATAAAGTTGAATATTCTCTTTACAAAAAAGAATATTCGAACATCCAGTAAACGTGAAAAAGTGCTCATCCTTACTAGTCATCAGAGAAACGCTAATTAATTCATAATGAAGTACAACTATGCATCCACCAGAATGACTACAATGAAAAAGGATTGATAATACCAAATGTTGGCAAGGATGTGGGGCAACTGAAATGTTTATTTACTTCTACTGGGAGTGTAAATTGGTTTGACTATTTTGGGAAACTGAACTCAAACAGGAATATGGTCCATCTTAAATATATGGTCTATAGAAAGCTTTGTAATATATTCACAGAAAGTCTTTTATAAGAGGTATTTGTAGTAGCTTCAAGCTGAAAGCAACCAATATGTCCATAAACAATAAAATAAAAAATTAAAGTATATTAAAACTGGGATATTATTCAACAATAAGAATAAACTATTCCCACCTGCAATTACATTTATGAATCTTATAAGCATGATACTGAATGACAAAATCCAGGCACAAACAAACACATTCTGTAGGATTTTATATAGATGCATTTTACAGTCAGGAAAAACTAACCTATGGCATTAGAAGTCAACATATTGGTTATCTTGATGGGGTCAGACACTACTGACCGAGAAGAGACATATGAGGGCTTCTGGAGATGTTCTATTTCTTCATTTGTATACTGATTACATAGGTTCGTTTCTTTTGTGGAGTTCATCGAGCTTTACAGTTATGATTTGTACAGATTTCCATGTTTTTTGTTCTTCCATAAAATTATCTTAAAATATAAATTCACAACAACATAAAATTTAAATCAGATTAAAGTGAAAAAGAATGTGAAATACATGATGAAGTCAGAAGTTAGACTAGTACAAAAAAAGCCCTTCTCTAACACTAGATACATTTGTTAGAGGTAGGCCATTAAATATTAATAGATATGATTCACTATATCTGTAAGAAAAACAAATGTGTTTCTCAAGAGAAATATATCCATTCACAGGATTAAGATCAAAGAGAAATTTCTTCCATGCTCGTAGAGAGCATTTGTCCTCTGTAATGGGCTATGACTTTAAGAACATCTGTATAGTAAACACCGTAATGAATTGCATGGGGTGTTCCGTAAAATGGCCATCAGTGTAG
This sequence comes from Avahi laniger, assembly GCA_963575035.1. Taxonomy (NCBI): domain Eukaryota; kingdom Metazoa; phylum Chordata; class Mammalia; order Primates; family Indriidae; genus Avahi; species Avahi laniger. The sequence continues at coordinate 84,292 of CAUYSK010062794.1, forward strand.
AAGAATGGCATTAACAGCAAATTACAATTCAGGAAAAGCAAGTAAGTAGTTCTATGGCAAAATGATGCTTTTTGAGGGTTTTACTTAATCAAGGAATTGATTTTTGAGTAAGAAATTAATAGACTGAACCCTCAGGTACATAGATTTTGATAAGTCCTGGGGCAGGCAGATTTGAATCTACATATCCTAAAAAGAACTTGTAGGACAGCCATCGTGTTTTGCTGGTTAAATGAGAATCCGTGTGCCCTAGCCAATGAAGTAAGATCGCGTCTTGTCACGAAAGCTAAAAAGTCTGTTATGTGTCTGCATGCTAGAGGCTCCTTATTTCTGCTCAAGGTTAAACCAGGGGAGGGTCCTCCACAAGCAGTCCTAAGTGTTCTCTAGTACACAGTGATCACATTCCTGGTTCTACTTCCTGGAGCATTAGTCCAATCCCTGGAAAAAAATTGAATTAGATGTAATCCATGTATTTTTCAAGGGGAACGATATTGCCCCCAATGCGGCAAAATTTGCTTTTGGAAGGTGAAATAATCTTTTTTTATGTATACATACAGTACATAAACAGATATACAATGTATCCGTGGTACTAAAATTTCATTTGGGGGAAAATTAGGGGAAAAAAGTGTCTGAAAAGGCTTTTTTTGTGGGGGGTGTGGAACGATCAAGATGGTGGTCATGAAATAAAGCTTGAGAAAAACTGATGAAACAAAGGCCAAACACAAAATAATAACAGCACCTTTTCAGCCCCAACTTAGTTAGAGAAACATTCACAGACATTTAAAGATGGAAGCTTGATCAACATAACATCATTCAATATCTTATAACATAAAATATTTGTAGCATATTTTCAAGTAACTGAGTTAACTCAGTTAAATGTTGAAATATCTATTAAAAAGATGAATTTGGTTTTAGAATATTAATGTTTTAGCTCAGTTGTTCTTCTATCAATGCCAGTACTATGTTGGGAAGATAAAAATGTATCATTTGCTTAACAATCCCTGTCTTTTTATTGTTTGCAGTAGGAAGGAATGGATAGAACTCACCCAAGCAGTATATCCTGTTAGTTGTTAAAAAATAAAAATAAAAAATAGCCAAGAGGGTAATTTGCTATGGAGTATTGAGTTGCTCAAATGAGGTGGGATCATTGTTTTTTAAAAAGGGTTTCCTCATTGTAACTGGAGAAACAATACAACAATCATAAAGAAAAGTCATAAGTTCCCCTATACTATTCTATCTTATTCTCTTGAGTTAAATAAAAAATATTCCCACAATCTTTTTAATGGAACAAATACTAACTTTTGTAGGATTTTGAAAATAGAATAGCTGTATTAAATAAATCTGGATTGTAAATCTGGATCTTTGACTGCTTTTCCAGGGCAATGGCAAAGTTGAGTAGTTACTACGACAGAGTAGTTGTCATACAGCACACCAGTCTAAAATATTTACTGTCTGGCCCTTTACAGAGAAAGTTTGCCATCCCTAATGATAGAGAATTTGGTTAAATAACTTATTGTTCATCTGCTCGATACAGACTGACTCCATTAAAATGTTACTGTAAAAGAATATTTAATTAAATGAAAATAGATGCACAATGCATGAGAACTAAACAATTTAAAACGGCATACACAGTAGAAGTCAATTTTTGTTAAAACACACACATATACATGTGACACTGTATTGAGTGCTTAGAGTTGAAAGAGCTCAGCTGTCAAAGCCTGACGTGCCCAAGTTACATCTCTGACCTTACAATTATCCTTCGTGTGGAAACATACCTTCTTGCTCCTTTTTTTTAATAACCTAGGAATGTTCAAATATAGATATCTCTCATCTTTTTCCAAAAATTGATCTGAAGTGAACTGACATAATCATGTCTACCTCTTAAGGAGATTTAATTATGAAATGAAGCACATAAATGTTCTTGCATGATTATAGCACATGGCAAGGCATACTACATTTAAAATTTTTCCTCTTACTTCTGCTTCAAATAGGCATTAGGAGAATGTAGGAAACTCCTATCTTATTACTTATTTTTCAGTAAGCAGACAGAATATAGAAAAGAGTAAAGAAAATCCCTTCAGGGCTGGGGCATTCTCCAGCTGCAACGATAGACAAGAACCATTGAGCCCCAGAGAAAGAAGCCACAACCGAGAGCAACATGAGGACACGATTTAGCATATTTCTGTGCCATGACATCTGGTGTCTTCTCTGAATTATGTCAATTAAGGGGCATAATTGCAGAGGATGACAGAGTAACTATGCAACTTTATATGCTCTATTTCCCATGCTGAGTCTTACAGTTACCACTTGCATCCAGAAGATGGAATAAATATTTCTTAAATTATTAGTTTTATTTTCCATTATTCTGTATAGATAGTGTGTAGAGATGTATGTATACATATACATATATGTGTATAAATTTTGTTTTCCTTACACCACAGTTTAAATTCTTCAGTTCATCTTTAAACCATGAGAAATAAGAAGGTTATTAACAAAAAATAATTCCTAAAATGTCATCATTACTTAATTTGGAGTCACAGAAACTCAAAATTTGAAAGCAGTCATCTAGGTCAGAATTTCCCAAACTCTGTTCCAAGGAATACTACATCTGAGAGCTATTAATAATTGTGTGTGTGTGTGTGTGTGTGTGTAAGAGGGTTCCATGGTCAGACTACTTTGGGAAATGCTGTTCCTGCTACTGCCTCTACAATGAGCACTATCACATTAAGGTCTCTGAAGTAATGAAACCTCTTTAGTTTTATTTAGCCTGTCTCATCCCAAGTAATTTGGCAACAAAATTTCTTCCCTCATAAAATTCCTAGAATTATTATTCCCAGAACATCTGTACATTTGCATCTAGTTTAATTCACTCCTTCTATGGATGAGGAAATATAGTTGTGTAAGACAAAAAAGTGAACTCAGCAACTTATATCCTTGACTCATTGCCATTTGCCAACCATTGATCTAAATGTTACCTGGGTTCTGAAATTCTGTCAAATACAACGTGTTTATCTTCTCCCCATTGCAAAACTCCAAAAAATGTCAATGAAACAAACAGAAAGGTGTTCACCCATAAAGACAATAGCAAGGGAAAGATACAACAGATATTTTGACATTAGCAAGTAGATGGAAGAGTGGGCTTACTCACTATCTTAGCAGAGCAGAGGAAACTCACACTAAGTCCCTGCACCAGGGGACACAGAAGAGAGTGACAGATTCACTTGAAACCCATTGAGAGACTCAGCATTTGGAAACATCAGGTACTGCAAAAAGTATTGGGAGGATAGAAAGTTGAAATATAGGGATTAAGAGAATGTCTCTATGTAGTGTACCTCCTTCCCCACCTAAAAGTTTAGGAAACTTATTCTCAGAAGTGACTCAGAGGGATAATGAAGCTCAGGAAAGCTAACTGAAAAGGAATAAAACAATCCAGATTCTAATGACTATTTATTTTATTCCATAGGAAATGCACTGGTTTTCAGGTTTATTGAGCACCAACTATATAAAAATAATGGACTAGATGCTGGAGATACAAAGATTATTTAACAGCAAAATTCCTATAAAAAGCGTGATTCCTGGTCTCCAGGAGTCTACAACTGCAGGGGGAGGATTCACAGAGTTTTCCTGATTTTTTTAAAGTCGTTGATTCAACAGGTTTTTAGTGTGTACCTACAAACTTCACGAGATCCTGAGTCTGAATTTCAGAACTACATTAGCTCAGACAAGTTCCATAACCTCTCTAATCCCTTGTTTCCCCTTTTATAAAAAAGGGACAATATTAATAACAATAAATACTTTACATGCTTGAAACACATTCTGATCGGTACTTTGATAAACCCGTATTAGTAGGGAAGCACAGTATTCCCTAGAAAACCGGTAAACCAGAATACTGGGAAAACCAGAATTCTAGGGAAAACCTAGAAACGAACCAACTGGGAGCATACTAAATGCAGGGGGTGCGTGGGGGATTACAAATGGACAGAAGGAAGCTGGCGAGATGGATATGTTCACTATCTTGACTGTAGTGATGGTTTCATGAGTATATTTTTGTGTCAAAACATATCAAATTTGTCACTTTAATTATGTGTAGTTTATTATATGCCAATTATACTTCAAAAAGCTGTCAAGAAAGAAGAACATAGACATAAAGCTGGGCTTAAATATCAACCCCTTAAAGGAAAGATGACATCATCTTTTAATTAACTCTTCCTCTTTCCAATTCTAACTCACTCCATGTGGGGTACATTCTGGACACTTGTTCTTCTATGTATATTTTGAATTTGTTTATTTGTTCTCACAGGGTATATCTTCAATAATGTTTTCAGATTGATTGTTCTCAAAACTTCAACTTATATAAATGCTGAGAAGCTGGATAGTTAGAAGAATAAAATTATGATTATTTAAATTCCTAACCCTAAATTTCTAAGCCTTTTAAAAATCAGCACAATCCAAAATATTATTATTTGTACATGAATGGATATGTTCTCTACAATGCAATCAAGAAAACACAGATCAATTTTCCAAGAAATTAATCTTTTTTTTAATTTCAAAGTATTAATATTACAGGGGTACAAATGTTTTTGGTTACATGGTTCACTGTTGTAATGCTTGAGTCAGGGTTATAAGTGTGCCTATCACCCAGATAGTGTTCATTGTACCCGTTAGGTAGGTTTTCACCCATCCCTTCCTCCCTCCTCCTCCTGTTTGATTTCCATTGAGTTATATTTCCTTCTATACACATGACTGCTGATCAGTTAGTTCCAATATAATAGTGAATACATGTGGTGGTTGCTTTTCCATTCTTTAGATATTTCATTTAGGATAATGGTCTCCAGTTCTATCCAAATTGTTGCAAAAGGCATTAAGTCATCCTTCTCCATGGCCGAGTAGTATTCCATGGTATACATATACCACATTTTGTTAATCCACTCATGAACTGATGGGCATTTGGGTTGATTCTACATCTTTGCAATTGTGAATTGTGCTGCAATAAACACTTGGGTGCAGGTGTCTTTTTGATAAAATGACATCTTTTCCTTTGTGTAAATACCTAGTAGTGGGATTGCAGGATTGAATAGTAGGTCTGCTTTTAGTTCTTTGAGGAATATCCGTACTGTTTCCACAGAGGTTGTACTAATTTGCAGTTCCACCAACAGTGTATAAGCGTTCCTTTCTCTCTGCATCCATGCCAGCATCTATTATCATCAGGGAAAAGCAAATTAAAACCACAATGAGATATTACCTTACCCCAGTTAGAATGGCTTTTATTAAGAAGCCCAAGAAATTAATCTAAAAGTAGGATCTGTTTCATAATATTCATACTTAATTTTTGAATAATCTCTCACATAGTCTCTGACATGTAGACAGATGCTCAGTGAATATGGGATTGTATTGAAGTGAGTAGTTTATTCATAACCAATTGCATCTACTTAACTAAAGCATTTCTAAACATGCTTGTCTCCAGACACTTGGTTTTGACTTATACATTAGCTTTCCTGCAATAATGTGCCATAATACATCTCTCCAAATCTCAGTGGCTTAAGCCAATGTTTATTCGCTTGCTCACCAGTCTGTGGCTTGGCTGCAACCTGGGTGAACTAGGTTGTGCTCAGGCTTCAGCCTTCAGTTCTGGGACCAGCTGTTCCCTAAGATATGCAGTCTGCTCCATTGTCCTCATTCTGAGGTCCATGCTAAAGGATCGTGTACTCTACCAGTGGGCTTCAGACAATCCTTTCAAGGCCTATGCCCAAACCTGACGTTACTTGTAGCCACATACCACTGGCTAGAGCAAGTTGTGTGACTCATCTCAACAACAATTAGAGCAGAATGTCAAATTCTTTCCTAGAGGCAAGGCAGAAAGGAGTAAAATTTTCTAAATAATTATACAATCGATTACAACTTTATACCAGAAACTGAAAAAAACAAAGGCTAAAGAAAATAGAAGTTCAATGTCACTGATTCAATGGGGAAAATTTCACCCAAAAGAATTTATCATGTACTAATTAACTATCTTTCCTTAGGAAAAGTTCTTCTGTGGACAGTGGGTTGCATCTTTTCACCATTGCCTCATATTAGCAGCATGGCTTTCCTTTTGTTTTCTCTAGCGATTGTCCATAGTTTCTGGTCTACTAAAGGCTCTTCTCATTCTTGAGCACAGCTAGATATTTATTGATTACTTTCCATATTTTTAGTTATTTTAATTAATAAATAATAGTTTGTATTAACTATTTTATTTTAGTGAGATGGGGAGTATTTAATGTGTGTGCCAATCTGAAAATTAGAAGCTTTGTAAGGTATGTTCGTATTTATGTTTATGTATATGTGTATGTACACATGATTATAATTTTACAGTTTTTACTATAGGTTGGAAAGAATACATTGATTTAGTTTAGTCAATAAAGAACTGCATGATCAATCATAAACTTTTTTTTAGCATATTCACTAGTATATCGGCTTTGTTTGAACAGGTTGACACATGTCATCTTTATTTGTGGATGACTGATAGAGATTTCTAATATTCCCCAATATCTGGTTCTCTATTTCTGTGTCAATGAAAGTTTACACTTTCTTGTGCTTTGCAGTTTGGCTATACGATTGGTTTTGGCCAAGGAAATATGAATATTTATGATGTGTGTCATTTTTGGGGGAAACATTTATGAGCTGGTGCACATTCTACCTCTATGATCCTGCAAGCGTAGATTGATTGGAGATGCCGTGAGACCACAGCAGCCTAGAATGCTGGGCCAGCATGTGGGGACAGCTGCCCTGTAGGGTGGTCTGTACTGTACTATACCTGAGTAAGAGAGAAACCGCTCAGATATGGGGATTGTGTGTTATCATAGCATTAGTGAGCCTATCTAGATGATTACAAACAACATGTAGAGTCTTAAGTAGTAAACAATTAACAAAACTTAATTTGTTTAATTACATAATATACAACTAATTTTGTTAGTACTAGGAAACCCCTCTTGTTAGTTTTTAGCAATGCCTAGCACATAATTTGTGCAAAATTAACTCCTGTTTTGAAAGATACAAAAAGACTAGGGATAAGAAAAAGACCTAAAAGAACAAGAACAAATACCATGTATTCCTTATTCCTGTGTTCAGAAAGAGATGATAATCCTTGAGATGATGAAGTAATAAGGCATATTTAATGTCTCATGTGATTTTTGGAAATCTTTTTTCCCCTGGTTCAGACATGGTGACTTTCACAGTTTGTCCCCTGCCAGCACAGAAGTATCCCATTTTCAGAATTGATTTGTGAGTGCAAGTGCAGATCAAGCGTGTGATAAACTCGGTCAATTCTCCAGTGAATGTTCAAGAACAAAGCTATAGAAACGTCACTGACAAGAAATTACAGGTGGAACTTAAACCCCACAAAAGTATTGTCCATTAATAAGATAGGCTTATTTCCATAGCTGGCAATCAAATGATACGCATATTGATAGAATTAAGAAATTAGTTAGTTTTGTCAAAGGCTGGGGACTTAGTGATATGAACCAGGATGTATTGTGTTCATTCCTGTAAAGCTCCAAGTTCCTGAGGAGTTCATGTTCCTTGGGCAAAAAGGTGAAAAATTATACAAAGCTTGCGCAATACTTCTGCCTACACTAAAATAAAAGTTTAACCCTGGAGGCAAGGCTTATTCTCAAAATCAGTGCATGTAAAAACATGCAGAGACTTTTTTTTGAATACTGACACTGCACATGATGGGTGATAGAGCAGGAAACAAAAAGTTAAATTAAAACTAAATGCTAGTTAATTTTATTAATTCTAAACCATAAAAAGTGGTTCTGCATTTCAAAATGAGCTCAATGTGTAGTCAATTGTATTTGCTCAAGCCTACTCATTTTTGCTTTTAAGCAACTTGGAATGTTTATTTTTGGTATTGAGCAGGTTGGTATTGATGTAATTCTTAGTGTTTTGAATGTTGTTTTTGCTAGTTAACATTCTAAACGTAGTGTTAATGACTCATGTCTCCTATATACTTAACCATCTCGGCTTGATAGTAACTAAGAAAACATCCTGAAAGCTAATCTGACTATGCCATTTTATATCTGAAAGATGGTATGATATAAAATTACATGCATATAGTCCTGAAACATGTATTGATATTCTATTTATGCTCTCTTCCATGATAGGTTTGAAAACTTGATTCATATATTGAAGCATCAAATTTTAATGATCCTTCCTTCTATTTTCTCCTGTTGCATGCTTTGGTATTTTCATCTCGAATATATCCTTAAATATGATTTTCTTCTACTTCTAAGAGTATAATTAAAATACAATAAAATTCCCCCTTTTAAATGAATAATTCTGCAAGTTTGGTAAATGTATACAGTTATTTAGTCACCACGACACTCAAAATACAGATCAGTTTCATCGTCCCCCCAAAATTCCTCTGTGTTCCCTGACCCCAGCCTCCCAGCAATGATGATCTGTTTTCTGCCCCGGCAGTTCTGCCTTTTCAAGCATGTCAAATAAATAAAATTATGCAGTATGTAACCTTTCAAGATGGTTGCTTTCAGTTAGCTTAGCATATATATACACAATTTCTTATTATATTCAGCCATTTCTCAAAATTTGGTTTCTTAATTCCTGCAGCATTAAATATACATTTGTTTCTCACTTTCAAAATCTGATGTTTCTCATACCGTAACTCTTGATGTAAATTCTGGCACACAGTCAGATCAATTTTCTCTAAGCCTGTTGGAGCAAATTCCTTTCCACTTTGATATCTTTGTTCAGTTTGCTTTCCTTCCTATAATACCAAACCCATCACCCATCGCCTTGGCAAATTCCAATCCTCCCCATATTCCTATACTTCCAGATCAAGTCCTACCTTCTCAAATAGTTTTCCTGAAAAATACAGCCAATAACAAACCCTATGTTGAACTGATCATGTAAAACCTAAATTATTTCAAGTTGATTTGTGTTTTCTCCCCTCCCAGTTTGTACAGTCCCTGACAGCAAGATAAGGTCCTCGCATGAGAAGAGTTACACATAGACGCCCAAAGGGATTGATGAGGATTCCTTCAGAGAGGTTGGAAGAAAAGGAGAGGACTTGTCTTATGTGTCTTGGTAAACTTGATCAACTGGTGCTGTGGTAGACTGATATTATTGTGCCAGTTCCCCAAAGAGTATGAAAAATGAAAATACTATATAGGTCATTAAATATGAAATGTCAATGTGTAGTTTATTATTAATATATCAAACCACAAGCAGTACAATTAAACAAAGTATGTGCCTAAACTATTGATAAAGTTTTGCCACCTTAATGGTAGCTTGTTTATGCTAGAAGCGAAGAAGCCTGGAGAGCGAGTGGAGATGAACTCGTGAAAGGTGTTTTCCATGGCTTGCTGAGAATTGAATATATTTCCTTGCAAGAAGTAGTCCAAAGCCTGGAAGAAGTGGTAGTCAGTTGATGCAAGGTCTGGTGAATATGGTAGATGACAGAGAGTTTCCAAATCCAGAATCTATAGTTTGAGCAGCGTTGTTTGTGCGACATGTGGTCGAGTGTTGTCTTGCAAGAGGATTGGCCTATCTCTAGTGACCAATCTCAGCTGCTTAATTGCAAGCATCCTCATCATTTTGTCCAAGTGGTTGCAATAGACATCCACCGTAATCCATTAACCAGGTGTTGTGAAGGTGTAGTGGATAATACCAGTGCTGGACCACCAAACCGACACCATTAGCCTTTTTTGATGAATATTCGGTTTGGACTGCATTTTGCCACTTTGTCTTTAGCCAACCATTGTGCCAAATGCTTGGGACTGTGAAAAAGAATTTTTCATCACATGTAAGAATACGATGTAGAAATGGTTTGCCTTTATGTCGTGACGGCAAAGGAAGGCAAGCTTTGGGATGATTTTCCATCTGATGCTCATTTAATTCACACAGAACCCATCTATCCAGCTTCTTTACCTTGCTGATTTGTTTCAAATGGTTCGATATTGTTGGAATAGTAATGTCAAACCTTGCTGATAATTCACGTGTAGGTTGACATGGATTCACTTCCACTGCAGCTTTCAGCTCATCATTATCCATCTTGTTCTTAGGTCACCCACAAGGCTCATCTTCAGGATTAAAGTTAGCAGAACAGAACTTCTCAAACCATTGGCGTACTGTGTATTCATAAGGCACATCCTTCTCAAACACTTTGTTGATATTTCCAGCTGTCTGTGCTGCATTGCTTCCACAATGGAACTCATATTAAAAAAATAACACAAAAATAACATTTTTGACTTATCCATGTTTTCACAAAAATTGCTCTAAAAATTTTTTTGAAAGACAATCAGAAGCCAAAACATGCATTTGAAAGACTGAGGATGTACCTTCACAATAAACATAAAATAAGAAGTATCAAAGTGAAATGTCAGAAATATCAACTGTCAAACTTAATACTTAAGGAAATCAGACATTTCATATTTAATAACCTATAGCTTTTCTGTAGATAGTATGTTTAATTGGTATGGCTTTGAGGAGCTGATGGGGATTGGGATTGCTGTTTTAAGTATCTTTGAAAATACATTGAATAAGCAGAAACAGCCTTGGTTGTGATAAAAGTAGGCCTCATGAGTCATTGCTTCGGTTTCTTATAATGTCTCCCTTCTTTGGCGCGTCTTAGAAATATGTTCATTTTTCTTCAGGTCCATGCAGGTGAATGCATCCTTATTCCTAACACATTCTGCATGACTAGATCACAGTGGAAGTGACAAACATTTCAAGTGACTGATGAAAAAAAATATGCTTCTTAAACACCCAAGTTGTTTAGACCTAACAGAAAAGAAAGAGCCTGAACTACAGAATCGTTATTATAATAATTTTCATTGTGATAATTCCTGTAATAACCTTTGAATCAGGCATAAAATTTCAGCTCTTAAAAATATGAATGGGAAAGAAATGAGAGTGTCCAAAAGTGTGAGGAATGCTGTATTTTTGTTTTGTTTTGTTTTCATTCTGGTACTCAATGCTTATGTACACTTGAAATCAAAGTGAAAAGAGATAAAAAGAGAGACTGCTACTCTAATCAAAGTCTTCTATGTCCCCCATACAGAAACAAACAGAGCTCCATGTCACACAATGTTTCATCTCCCTAAGAATAGGGAGGTTCTTCCTTAAGCAAATGATTCAAATGCCAACCAGTTTCCAGTCCTTGACCTAAGGCTAAGTACATTGCTTATCTGTGCTGTCAACATATTTCAAAAACTGTGACTCTCCACAGAGCACAGGATGTGGGCACAGAAACAAAAAAGGAAGCAGCAGCAAAGTGTTTCATATCTTTGCAACCAAATCAAGTGGACTGAGTATATCATTTGTTTTTATCACAGTGGACTGTGAAACAACTAAATTAGATGCTGTACTGTTGAGTGACTTGGAAAAAATGAGTACACAGTTTCACATGTCATGAGTTTGTCTCAGTTTAAGTGACCAATGAATGATTTTGACAGAGGAGTGGTATTTACTTATTCAATCCATGTATTTGGGGACCTAAGTTATAATTTCCAATGGAATTAACACACTTCAATGGAAACAACACACTTCTCTGAAGCATTTTGATTATTCAACATGAGATCCAATCTCTAGAAACCTGGTCTTCAATTTAGGAACTTTAGTTTCATACAAATAACTAAAAATAACTGCTTGGTGAATGGTGAGTTAACCTCTTGATGACATTCAACTCTATTAATTATTATTAAGAATTATCTGCCCTCCATTTTCAGAGGATGATAACACACGATCCCTGAACTCACAAATGGCCTACACTAGGATTTTCCAGGCTACAGTATTGGATTGCAGTCTTTTCAAAGAGAGAAATTTTCAACCACAGAAGGACAAACCTGCTCATGGAGTCTCTAAGTATATGGAGAAAACCATCACCATTTTTGGTTGTAAAAATTATTTTTGTGCTTTGGAGATATACCTGGGATAGTACCCTGACAATTTTAAATAGAAAGACATAAATTTCTACAAGCACAGAAAAAAGAAAGCATAAAGTTTTTAACATTATACAATCTCTCATGGAAAAAATAAAGCAGAAGGAAAAGAGATCCAGTGCTATGAATATTTCTACAAATAGGGTTTTCTGGGATATGCTCTTCTGGGATGAATGACACAGTGAACCCTAAGTCTGCACAATTTTTTTTCTGGCTACCTCCTTGACTCCTGATAAGATTACCCTTTCCCTGATTGGGACACCACCCAGAGGCAAAAGCATGCAAAGGAAGCCTGCAGAGCACCTCCTGTTCCTGGGAAGCTATGCTTCCCAGTAGCTGCCATTGTAAGGAGGGTGTTCAGAATGGCCTTGGATTATAGAGAACTCCCGAAATATTTCCCTTAGCTCCAGAACATCATGCAATGGTTCATAGCAATCAAAATTTTAAAAACAAAGAAACAAACAAAAAACTCCCAAGAAAATCTTTCAAACATATGGAGAAATCTGTGGCCACAACAGAAAGAAACCTTTCACCCAGAGACCCATTCAAGTTTGGCCAATTGCTCCAAAAATATCTTTTAGAGCAAAAGGATTCAAGTCCAATTCAGAATCATATATTGTACTTAGTTACCATGTGTCTTTATTTTTCTTTAATTTAGAACCACTCTGAAGTCTTCCTTTCACTTTCACAACTTTGACATTTTGGGAGATTACAGACCAGTTATTTTGTAGAATGTCTTTCACTTTGGAGTTGTCTGATGTTCCCTCATGAATAGATTCAGTTATTCCTTCCTAATAGTCAAACTTTAATGTGAATAGGAATCTCACAGGGAATTTTGTTAACATGCAGATGCTGACTTAGTAAGACTATGGTGAGATCCACGGTTTTGCGTTTCTAATAAGCCCTCTGGCCATCAATGGTACTGACCACATTTTTAATAGGAAGAGCCCAAAGATACCAACTAAGAAGTGGAGGCTATAAACAAGACTGATTACCCATCTTCTCTTTCCTCAGGACTAATTCCACAATCCTTTGTGACTATTTAATGTAGTCACTTCTAGAAGTCCAAACTTAGAATTATTGATTTCACCACTAGAAAGTCCAAACTTCCAGAACTACTGATTTTCTCAATCCTAAATGAGTCTCAGTGAATGGTTCCATCATTCACTCAGTCGCTTCAGACTAAAATCAGGACATCACCCCTGATTCTTGTTCGGCTCCCACAGCCAGTCCAGCAGAATGGTAGAATTCCAAAACATACCCAAATCTGTTCACTTTTCTTTGCCTCTGCTGTTCACAATGTATTGCGTGTACCCATCATCTCTTGCTTGCACTACCACAGTAATTTCTTAACTGGTCTAACTGCTTCCATTCTTGTCCCTCTGCACCCAGCAGCAAGGGAGATTTTTAAAAAATAAAGTAAGTCAGGTTCCCCTGCTTGAAAACCTCTAATGGCTACTGATCACATTTAGAGGAAAGCAAAAATTCAAATTGCTTACTTTATTCCCAAGGACCTGTGAGACTTCTCTCACTTTCCTCCAGCTCCCTCAACTCTGGTCACACTGGCCTAGATGTTTTCTCTTTGAGAAGCCAAGTTTCATGCTCCTTCTTCCTTGGATGTGTTTTCTCTTGAACTTGACATAGCTTGCTGCTTCCCATTATTTAGACCTCTACTCAAAGCCATCTCTTAGGAGGACTTGCTATTGCCTTATCTGAAAGAGCCTGTTTCTCCAGTGTCTGTACTTTCATTCCCCCTACGTTGCTTTATTTTCATCAAAGACATCATCACTATGTGAAACTATGCTTTTTGCTTCCCTGCCTAGTGTCTCTTTCCCCTTCTAAATATAAGTTCATAAGGGAAGAAACACTATATTTCTTTTTTCATTCATGTATTTTAACTTCAGTGTTAAGCAACACACAAACAATAAATATTAACTGAATACACGAATGAATACATGAGTGCTACCTTAAATCAAAATGCTTATGTGAGCAAAGGATGGGCAATCAATGGTTGGTAGAGCAACTACTGCTCACGTGATGACTCACCATCAACATCTCCTCTTGGGGACTTTGGCAATGGCTAGATACATTTTTGGTTGTCACAGGTGGGTGGTAGAAGGTGTGCTAATGGCACCTAGTGAGTAAAAGCCAGGGATGCTGCTAATCATCCTGAAATGCACTGGACAGCTTCCCAGCCCCTAGCAAAGAATTATCTGGCTCAGAATGTCAATAGCTCTGAGGCTGAGAAACCCTGCTCAGAGGTCAGTGGGCCAGATGGCCGATAGTAAATGTGACACTGGCCATGAAGCAACAGGGGACAGCGGTGACAGGGATACCACTGGAAATCTGAGGACAGATTTTCCAGTTTTTGGAGATGAGAGAAAGAGAGTCTGGATTTTTAGTGGTAACTGATATTTTTGTAGTCCAGTTTTATAATAGTTTTTATAAATGTTGAATATCAATTTTATAATATTGAAAACAAAACCAAATTAAAATATAGAGTCAAAACAAATTAAAATATAAAACTACTTCATGAGGGAAAAAAAACTAACAAACAAATTAGTGGTCTGGATCTTGCCCATGGATTGCTGGCTTGACATTGCAGATTCAGTATTTCGTTTATTATATATGAGCTGACAATAACATCACAATGAAGTCTGAGCACCTATGAGAGCAGGCAGCAGTTAAAAAATGGGCATTAAGCTGAGTAATAACCAGAGAAAATGACTACAATGGGAAAATGTTAATATAAGCAAGAGCAGAATTTACAGCATCATATTCTTGGTAAGATCAGAAAGGAGGCTGAGGAGGTAAGCAGGGCCAAATTCTTAACATCTGTAATCTATAACATTATTTCAAATGGATAATACAAGGCCTACTCTCATAAAAAAGTGAACCAAGAACACAAACAGGTACATCTCAGAAAAATGACAAACGGTTGCAAAAGATCAACAGTTGCAGTGACAATCAAACAGATACAAATTAAAATGAAATTAAGTCTTCATCAATGAGATTAAGAAGAAAGTAATGCCCAGTGCTGTCAAGTGAAAGGGAGAGATAGGAAGAGGAGGGGCACCAGTGCATTCTTAGCAAATATAAACATTCTTGGCAATCTAGACTTTATATTAAATTTAAAATGTGCATGTTCTTTCATGCACAGATCCGCATCTAGGGAATTATCTTAACAAAATAATTGAACAGGTGGTTACAGATAAATATACAATTCTGCTCATTGTAACATGATTGATAATGGAAAATAATTGGAAATAACCCAAATATCTATTCACAAAACTTTGGTTGAATAAATTGTGTTAGCAACCACATAATGTAGTGTTTTACAGCTGCTAAAGAGAATGAAAAAAATCTACGTATGGAGGGAAGATAGATTATAATCTTTTCTTAAGTAAAAGAAAAACTCAAAATATTATAAATGAATAAAATAAATGGGAGAGCATGAGTGAAAGTGAATGAGAGAAGTCTTTGAAAGAGAAGTTCTCTTCAAGTTCCTGTTGGTTGATGTTCACACTGATTATTTCTGGGTTGTGGGATCATAGTTATTCTGCTTAAAAAATCATTTTTGATATTTTTATCTTATTTTTTCCTGTGTATATTACAAGTATATCTTGCTTTGCAATAAGAAAAAAGTAGTAATAGTTACTTTTAAAATACAACAAAATAAATTATTACTTTTATGCATAAATCAATCTGAAACATATATATTTAAAGATAAAATATGCACATATTATACCTTAGGGGTAAAGTTGGTGCAGTATTTTATGATCTACAAAATTAGTAATATCAGACTTCACTTGGTTTCTTAAAAAATCAAGAAAATTTCAGTTGATTTACTGGTGTTTCTGTAAGTCTGAGAAAAAAACACAGTAAAAACGTAAGTGTCAATAAGGACATTTTTTGTCCTTAGTGATTAATTAAGTGGTCCAAACAAAACATGTAAACTCATACTATCTTCCAAGATCCTAGAATCATCAGTTAACACCACTTTGGAAGTGAATGAGTCAAAATTTTAATTTTAAAAAATAAATAGTAGTCTAATATTTTAGGAAAGCTTAATTTTTGTAATTAGTGCTGAACATAAAATTAGAAATTACTTCTAGGAAAAAAACAACTGGCAACCTAGTGTGGTTAAATGTAACTTTGAAAAAAAAGTACGATTTTATTTTTGCCTTCATCTACACCCCCTGGATGATTTCAATGTTTTGTAATTTTCGAAACTTCAATAACACACTCAAGAAAGGGATATTTAATTCTTTAAAAAAAATTATAAGACCTGGGGATACACTACATTAATACCTAATAACATGTGGAAAAATAGTCATAAAGAAATACTAGTATTTAGTGTTGGAACAACTAGTAACTCTTTAATACATACAATAATGTGACAAATGTTAGCAATTTAGAAGTTTCAAAACTTACAAGCCCTATCCTCTTCATACTAAGGACTACTTTGAAATGTTGCCACTGCTGACTATATTTTTCCTATTTTCTTTGAAGGCTTAACATACAGAAGAACTTCACAAGTATAAGTTGACTCACCTACAACTGAATGAAATGACTTTTCTCTGCCTGACACTTATCTGAAGAGGCTCACATAGTCTCCTATGACCGAGGTGGCCTCAGGATTGAGTGGAGATAGAGAAGTCCCAGGTGCCCTGTGGCCTTGGTTCTCATCTGGGCTCTGTCATCACTAGTTCTTTAATCCCATTATCCCTTTATCTTCATGCTTCCATTTCTTCATCTGCAACATGGAAGAGCTGTACAATACAGAAGCTGAGGGCACTTCAAACCCTAACACTCTATGATCTGTGTTCTATGACCATCTCCAGGAATACACGTAAATCCTGGATTCCTCAGGGTCTTCTCTTAGAATCTCTCAGCCTTCAAGGAGGGTTGCCCCTGTGTTCAGGTAGCTCTGGGTAGAATGGCTGTCTCCTAGGCTTCTGATGTTCTCAGAAAATAGGAAACAAATTGCTAAACAAGATAGAGAGTAATGAACTCTCAATATGAAACATTAATGGGAAAGAGAGCAGAAAGAACAGAGAAAAAGGAAGAGAAGTCAGTTGTTAGAATACAGAATAGACCAGTGGTTCTCACATTAGAACCACCCAAGTTGTTTTTAAAAGAAGGTCAGTGTTCGCCTTAATTTTATTAATTAAATCAGAATCTTTACGTGTAAAGCTGACACTGATATTTAAATAAGAATAAAATAATAGATCTCCTACATATTTCAATTGCACAGGTAGTGTAGAGAATCATAAGGCAAGATGATGGTGAAACCATCATTTGAAGAAGAGAAGGAAATAAATCAATTTAGAAATATCATTATTTGAATAGAGATTGTTTTTAAAAATCTACAAACTTAGAAATGTTAACTAAACTTTGGTTTACCAAAAAAACCACAGATCAATCCATAGATGAGTCTATCAGGCAGCCTGGGCTGAGAACCACTAGACCAGATTTGGATGATGATAATATTAGCAATAATAAAGGCAACAGTATAGTTAACAATTTTGAATTTAGAACCAGATTGTGAGACATGAGTCACATTCATATTTCTAACCATTGGAGAGAGATTTACAAATATGAAATTGGTAAAGGCTAGGAAAACCTTTATATGTTGGAATGAAATTTGAGATATTGCTATAAGCTCACATTCATCTATGCGAGATATACACATGAATATTCACAGCAGCATTATTCATAATACTAAAAAGTGGAAACAATTCAAATGTCCCCTCACAGGTAAATGAATAAACTAATGCTATCATCCATACAACAGAATACTACTTAGCAATAAGGAGAAATAAGCTTAACACATATCACAATATAAATAAATCTCATAATAAATATGTTGAGTAAAATAAGCTAGGGCAAAAAAATAGTACATAGCATTTGATTCTATTTTTATTATATTCTAGAAGGTACAGATTAATCTATAATAATCTATAATAACAGTGTTTGGGGACAAAGGGGCACAAGAAAACTTTAGGGGTGATGATTATGTTCATTATCTTGATTATGGTGATAGTTTTGTGAATTTATACATATTTCAAAACGTATCAAATTGTACACTCTAAATATGTGCAGTGTATGTCAATTATACCTCCTAAAGCTGTTTAAATAGAAGTGTTAATGATAACAAATACGACTTTTCCCCACTAACTCACTTTCACACCTGATTCCAATGTGAAATTTAAAGTTCTACCTATGCCATTATTACAATGCGTACGTTTACATTCACGATACAATGTTGGTCTCATGGCTATGGGGTGAATTTACCAACGAAACATGAAACAATCTCATCAGCACTGGGGGCCTCACACAGTACTCCCCAGCCTGAGGGTCCTCGGGTTCTACTTCAGCTACCTTGACTCAGGCATGTGACAGTGAGTGGCATTCTGTAACATTAACCAGAAGTGAGAAAGTTAAAAAAAATCACTCTACAGTTCAATTTCCACCTTGATAGAAGAATGGGAAATTTGGGAAGCTGGTGACAGGAAACAAGCCAGGCTTCCATGTTGCAGTTAGGAACAGACCTCATTTTGAAAAATAATGCTGATAGTCTCTGCAATCAATAGGAATAGCTAAAAAAAACTACCAATATCTATAGTATTGGTAGTAGCCAGCCATGTAATTCAGAAGAAGTCATGATTTGTGTATCATGTGACAGAATTGATGGTCATTTGTCTCTATTTACATTTTTCATTATTTTATGCTAAAAAAAAAAAAGGAACCACAGACACAAACGCATTCGGGAGGACAGTTCAGAAACTGAATATAAGACAATAGGGAATGCTGAGGACATTTTGGAGACTGCTCCTGCCCTCTAAAGGGGGCCACCTCTGTCCAATTCTAGGTGATCATTGCCATGGGGCATATTGTCAGCTCTTTCCTTCTTTCAAAAGAAGTTGGGAATCAAGATTTTTATTTAAACTCCCATTTAAAAAAACAGTAACAGCTACTCCCATAATTTTTCCAACATTTTATGGGTCAAATTCACACATCGATGTGGGTGTGTGATGCCTGTTAAAACCATTTTAATACCCTCAGGCTAAAAATTATTCTACATGTAAGGTTTAAATTTCATTTCTTGGAAAAGTCTAAAGATTTTTGTTTTCTTTTACTCTCTATAAGCTCATACCAAAGTTAAATGGCATTTCACTATTCTTACTTAATTATGTGCAAAAGGCATGCCTTTAATATAGCTACTAGAGCTCAGTTTGATTATTCTCAGCTAGTACATGGAAGAGGCAGGGTTCAAACGCAAGCAGACTGGCTCCAGACTCTCATCTCAATCTCCCTGCCAGCCTTTCAAATTAAAAAATTAATAAATACCCAAATGATTGCACATCTTTATGTGAACCGTGAAAATTACAGGGGAATTTCAGGTCGTATTTATTCTTGTCATGCAGCAAATGGGATGAATCTATGACTATATTTAATCTTGCTTGGGTCATTACAGCACACCCTCTGAATCCACTATGAATCACTGGTGGTGTTTTCAGTCCAATATGCAACTCAAAGAAGACTTTATTTCTTCATGGCAATACTTGATTTACTCACTTGCTGTTGTTACTTCAAATATTTCACAAAATCCTAAGAAAACCAGAAGGGACAGATCACAAAGATTATCTGGTCCAAACTTCCTCTAATAGAGAACTTGAGAAAATCACATGAGAAGGACATCTATCTTTCCATTGACCACCAAAATAAAGGGAATTATTTTCCTTTATTGTTGGTCTGTGTTCCTCTCTCATTGTGTTGCAAACCACATGAAACGGGATATTCTTTTCTGATGGAGAATTTTCAGGGAAGGAAATGAGGAGGAGTCAGATCAAATGGTTTTTCCCTAAGTCAGTTTGCTAGTAGTGAAGCTGAAATATTTTAAATTCAAAGGATTCTGCTTTTGATTTTTCCACTGAGAAGGTTTTGTTCAAAGGCCCAAGAATAATTCAAATGTCCATTAATTTATCAAGTTTCTAATGCATTTACACTAGGAATTGAGATAGTCTCAATTGCCACATAATAATTTCAGAAGTTAGCCATTATGTTACTGTCAATGAAGACAAAAACAAAAACAAAAAAAACTACAGTCGACCCTTCAAAACCACAGGCTTGAACAGCGTGGGTCCACGTAAATGCAGATTTTTTTCAACCAACAGCAGATGGAAAATACAGTATTCATGGGATGCAAAATCTGCATATACTGAGAGCCGACCTCTCGACCTTTCATATGTCCACGTTCAGCCAGCTGACTGAGTACTTGAATATGTGCAGATTTTGGTACATGCAGAGGTCCTGGAATCAATCTCCCACATATACGGAGGAATGACTGTATTATACTGTTGATATTGGCAACGATTTTGCAAACCCCTTAAGTCCAAGTATTTCCCATTTTATGATTACTACCAGAACTTTAAAATATCTACTTTTTGTTAGAAATTTGTAGAGCAAATTTTCTTCTGGCAGTAATCCAGTGGAGGGCTTCATGAGTTCCTTAATACCAGAATATGTGCTATGTACTGGAGCACTGAAGAGAAAATATTTCTTGTTTTGAATATAAATGAATATAGTAATAGTAACTACAGTAATATAATAACTAGAGGAATCAAAAAGATTGTTTAGAAAAACAGGGTCTATTTAATTTACCCACTATCTTGCATGCATAAATATTTGTTTTTGCTTATTAACACAGGTGTCCATCTAAGTTCCTGTCTCTTACCTTTACTCACTTTGTCCAATTGAATAAAGGGGTTTGGTCTGTTATTTGGCCCCATAGAGAGGACGATTTGTGGGGGGTAAAAGCATAGTTAGTTTATGAGTCTAATATTTTTGATCCATACAGAATTGAGATTTATTTCTTTCTCTTTCTTTAATGCTTTGCTCTTTATGATAAGATAAGCCTATACAGTAATGAGAGGGATTTAAAAAAAAACAGTACAGCATTCTAAAATCCAAATGACAAATGGTACCTTCTTAGATTAGTCACCTGGAGCCACATTCTTTTTGTAATGTTTCTGTTCAAAATTTTTTTGAAATTCTACTTTTAATATTGTCATAAATGTCTTCAAAATAGTCTTAGGAATAGAAAAATATCAGGACTTTGATGTTGAATTTTATATTTAGAAAAAGCCAAAAATTATTCTAAATCAAGGGTAGTAAATAGATGAGTTAAGGAAGTTGAGTCGTGTCATTCTCTGTGTGGTTAAAAAATAAGCCTTGAAGGTAATTCTACAAGTGCTAAAATGTTTTTAAAAAGTTTTTCCAGTATTAAAAAAAGCTATAATTTCCCAGGACAAAAATTTTTGGGGGACAGCACTCATTTAGATTTCTAAATTCTTATATGATCCCTATAAAATATAGTACACATAGCTATTTTGCAATAATAAAATGTTGGAAATAGTGTATTAAGAAAGTGGGCAACTTACACAAAAATATCTCTAAAAAAATTAAATTTTTTTCTTTTTTTGAAAATTATGCCTATTAAGAATATATGCTAACTACCTTGTTCTTTGAAAATAATCTAGCTGTTTACTCAGTTCTTCATTTTTTTCTCTACCTTTTAATATGAAAAACAATCTTGTGCTTATAATCTAGTATCATGAGAGATTACATCACTGATAGTTTTTGTGTAGGCAACATTCAAACTAAATTGAGGTGTGGTCATGGCAGTGGTTAGCACATTAATTGCCATGTGAGTTGTATTTAACTCATGCTACTTTTGAGCCCAGGGTCTTGTGAAGCAGATGTAACTCACATGTCTCTACCTTGGGAGCTGTGTGAGCTAATTTTCAAGTTGCATATAACTCATGCACAGAAAACAATAAAAAATAACAAAATTTTCATTAAATTAGAAAGGATCCTTTTGTTTTTGAAGTTTTTATTCTATTTTCATAATAAAACACTATGGCTCTAAGGAAAAAAAATTTTTTTTCTAATGTGGCAGTCAATGTGTTAGAGAAGATGGTTCAGAGTATTTGGGAAGGAATAATTTTTCACAAATGTACTCATTATTTTTTAAAAAAAAGTTTCAGTGTTTCTTGGATACCGTCTTTAAATACTGTAGCTAAGTCTCACTTTTACAACCATCTGGTTTATATATCTATCTTTTTTCTTTTAAATATGCCATACTTCATACTTAGCTTGATATAATTCATTTGTAGGAATGAATGTTTAGAGAATATATTGTAAAATCAACAAATAGTGTGTGTTTTAACAGGGTGAAGACATCTTTAAATGCTATCTTTCCTTTTCTGACAAACATAGAATGACCAGGTATCAGTGATTCATTGCTCTGTTTCACTCATTTTCCTTCAACAAGTTTATTTCATATTAACCTATGTCTAAAAAAAGCTGTGAAATCCAGCACTTTGGATACATTTATGGATCAACTAAAACAACTACAACATATAGTAAAAAGCTATATACAGCAAGTGATTTCAAGTTTAATCAAAATAGTCCACTGCTCAAAGATAGAAGCAAACCTTAGTAAATGTAGAATAAATTGGGGTAGAATTGGAGTATTAACTTGAAAAAGTCCTTGTAACAGATTGCTTCATTATGCTTAATTTCAGTTCTACTAATGAAATAGGAAGCAAGCTGAAGATAATTTGAACATGACCAGTCCTTCTGATATGCTGATTATATTATAGAAACTGATCTAAAAATTCATATGAAAGATACAAAAAAATCACATGTATGTTTTTTCTAACAGTAGTCATTTGCAACATCTTACTTTGTTCAATTGCAAAACATTATTATTATCTATAAATGTAATTTACCATATAAATAAAAGCAAAAACAAAGATGATATGATCCTCTCATAATGCTGGAAGTCCTAGCCAGAGTAATCAGACAAGAGAAGGAAATCAAGTACATCCAAATGGGGGCAGAAGATGTCAAACTATCTCTCTTTGCTAAGAATATGATCTTATATCTAGAAAACCCCAAAGATTTTGCCAAGAGACTATTGGAATTGATCAATAAGTTCAGCAAAGTCTCAGGTTACAAAAACAATGTACATAAATCAGTAGCTTTCATATATACCAACAACAGTAAAACTGAGAAACAAATCAAAAACTGGATATCTTTCACAATAGCAACAAAGAAAATAAAACACCTAGGAACATACTTAACTGCGGAGGTAAAAGACCTCTATAGGGAGAATTACAAAACACCGAAGAAGGACATAGCAGAGGACATAAACAGGGGGAAAACCATATCATGCTCATTGATTAGCAGAATTAACATTGTTAAAATGTCTATAGTACCCAAAGTGATCTAGAGTCAATGCAATTCCCATTAAAATACCAACATCATTTTTCATAGATCTAGAAAAAATAATTCTATACTTCATGTGGAACCAGAGAAGCTCCCCTATAGCCAAAGCAATCTTAGCAAAAAGAACAAATTGGGAGGCATCAATTTACCAGACTTCAAGCTATACTACAAGGCTATAGTAACCAAAATAGCACAGTCTTGACACAAGAACAGAGACATACCAATGGAACAGAACTGAGAACCCAGATATAAAACCATACTCATATAGCCATCTGATTTTTACAAAGCTGACAAAAACATACACTGTGGAAAAGAATCCCTATTCAGTAAATGGTGCTGGGAAAATTGGATAGCCACATGTAGAAGGCTGAAACAGGATCCAAACCTCTCAACCCTCAAAAAAATTAATTCATGATGGATAACCGACTTAAACCTGAGGCATGGAACCATAAGAATTCCAGATGGAAATGTTGGAAAAACTCTTATACACATCAGCCTAGGCAAAGAATTTATGAAGAAGATCCCAAAAGCCATCACAGCATCAACAAAAATAAATACATGAGACATGATAAAATTAAAAAGCT
Source organism: Avahi laniger (assembly GCA_963575035.1). Classification (NCBI taxonomy): domain Eukaryota; kingdom Metazoa; phylum Chordata; class Mammalia; order Primates; family Indriidae; genus Avahi; species Avahi laniger. Next base: position 108,107 of record CAUYSK010062794.1, read on the forward strand.
TCTGCATAACCAAAGAAACAATCACTGGAGTAAATAGACAGCCTACAGAATGGGAGAAAATATTTGCATGCCACACATCTGATAAAAATCTGACAACTAGAATCTATATAGAACTGAGGAAAATCAGCAAGAAAAAAAAATAAAACAACCCCATTAAAAAGTGGGCAAAGGAGATGAACAGAAACTTTTCAAAAGAAGATAGACTAATGGCTAAGAAACATATGAAAAAATGTTCAACATCTCCAATCATTAGGGAAATGCAAATCAAAACCATAATGAAATATCACTTAACTCCAGTGAGAATGGCTTTTACCAAAAAGTCCCAAAACAACAAATGTTGGCATGGATGCAGAGAGATAGGAACACTCATACGCTGCTGGTAGGACCGTAAACTGGTGCAGCCTCTATGGAAGGCAGTATGGAGATATCTCAAAGAACTAGAAGTAGAACTTCCATTTGATTCAGCAATCCCATTACTGGGTATCTATCCAAAGGAAAAAAAGACATTCTATTATAAAGACATCTGTACCCGAATGTCTACAGCAGCACAATTGACAGTCACAAGGATGTGGAGACAACCAAATACCCATCAGGACATGAGTGAATTAATAAAATGTGCTATATGTATACCATGTAGTACTACTTAGCCATAAAAGATGAACTACCTATTGTATTATCCTTGTTAGAGTTGGAGCCCATTCTTCTAAGTGAAGTGTTACAAGAATGGAAAAAAAAAACACCAGATGTACTCACTGTTAAATTGGTACCAATTGATCAACACTGATGTGTACATATGGGAAGTAACATTCATAGGGTGCTGGCCAGGTGGGAGGGGGAGAGGAGGGGATGGATAATCCATACCTAACAGATGTGGTGCGTGCTGTCTTGGGTATGAGCATGCTTGTTGGGTGGTGCAAAGGCAATTTATGTAACCAAAGTGTTTGTACCCCCATAATACTCTGAAGCAAAAAAAATAAAAAATAAAAACTTTGCTCTTAATGTAAGAGCCTGGCATCGTGACAACTAGAGATGTAAAAGAAGAATAATCACTCTGTACTATGCTATGCATACACACACATATACATACACTTTGTATAACACTGTATATACACACATATACATAAATATACAGACTCCATAGTTAATATTCTAAAGCTGCAAGCAAAATATTTGGTAATTCAGTCACCATGTTCAAAATGCTTTTTAGAAACGGCTATCAGAGCTACAAAAATCACAGTTGGGGAGGTGTTAAAACACTTTCTTCAAACTCTGAAAAAGTTTAGATAATGATAACCATCATCTTCGTGTGTTCCCAAATACATTTTAAAAGCTTATCATGCAATCTTGTCAATGTTATCCTAAGAAATCCATAATGACCCTGCCAGAGTGCCGGCTGCACGTTTTATTCTGTTTTCATACAGAGTTCTGATACTTTATGCTTATCTCATTAATGGAACCGAGTTAAATGATATATTTTCAGTTATGGTGTATTTTCAGTTAAAACAATGTTGCCTTAGCTATTATTTACTGATCCTAGTATGGTTTTCTGAAGTTGTACAAGAGTCAACATTATTCCTATTTGAAAAACGGGACATGAAGGAACAGCCTGTGTTTTCTGATCAGATTAGAGGAATAACTACCGTTTCAATAACAATTTGAAAATCACTCCAGAGGTTCTCTTAGAATTATATCAAATTTATATGACAATCAATAATAAAAATATATCAGAATAGCCATGAGGTTGTACCTTACTGTTGTTGTTTTATACAAGTAGAGAAATAGGAAGGAACAAGGGGAAGAACAGAAGTTTCTCCCTGTGTATTTAAAATACATTAATTTGTTGTCACAGAAAGAGCATCTTTCTATAGCAGCTCATTCAAAATGTCTCCTCATTCAAATTTCCTTTAGAGGCTAATTAACTCCCCTTTCAATTACATTTTACGACCATACTATTTGGCTTTACTAATAAGCTTTCCAAACATGTATCATAATATGCTCAGTATCTTCTCGAAGTTAAATTTCAGTATATTTTGTTAAACAAGACATGAAAATGGCATATCAGGTTGGCTTCATAATTGTTGTTTTCTTATAAAATTTGTGGATGTCAGAATAATAACTATACACTGTGTATGACATTCTTCACAATAATGAATTCCAACAGTAATTAATTCATATCTTTACCCTGAGCATAATGTAATGTTAACTATTGCTAGGTATGATAGTCAAGAGAAAATAATTTTTCTCATTATCCTTCTAAGACCTTATTTTTCATACTAGAGAATAAAATATTATTATAATTAATAAATTCAAAGATCTTTAACTTTTGTGCTCATTATTTTTAAATCATAGTGGCCACACTATTCAAAAAAAATTGGCACCTGTTCTATTTTTATGAGTGTAATGGGTGTCTAACATTTAATTTTTTTGTGTTAAGAAAATTTCCCTGCGAAAGCTGTAACATTTCATCAGTAACCTCTTATGTTCCTAAATAAACAAATGGATATCCCAGTGATCTGATATAATGCTTGCTCAATTGGTTATATAGCTACTGCTTAACCAGTAAAGAGGTTTCTCAGCTACCATGTGCTGTGTACAATGCTAGTAAAAGCATGGTGCCTGTGAACAGCATACTGAGAACTCCTGCAGGGAAAGGCAAGTGGGATGGAGCTAGAACCCAAACTGGTGGATGGTGCAAAGGGGAAAAGTTCAAATCCAGTATCACAAGTTCGAGGTTTAAGAAGAAAATTCAAGTCCAACCTGTGCAAGCATCAAATAATTAGGGGTCCAGATGGAAGGGAAGAACTAGGTACAATATGAAGACTTTGAGGAAGAAAGAGTTCATAGTATTATGTGCGATATCTGGACCTTAAATCATGAGTGATTAAGAATAGTAAATCATGGTCAAATTCAAGGTCCTGCCGAGAATGAAAGCTGGCTGAACTAAGTATGAAGGTTAAGCTCTATTTTCCCCTCCCATTGGCCTCTGTCCTCTTCTAGTTGTCAGAGAAAACTGAGGCTAAGAATCCAAGCAGGAAGGCCATTGGGCAGGCATCTTGGCCCTATATGCTAATGTTAGATACAAAGGTTGCATTGTGATAATTTCAACCCAGTAGCAAGCATGGAGCAGTTGAGTGTTTCCCCTTCCTGTTTGATGAGTAGGAGGGAGCCTAAGATAACTAGCCAGTTGGGCTCTAACAGGACCTTTGAGGTCAGAGGCAATGATGGTCAGAGTAAGGTGGGACTAGCTTAGCCTCACCCCATGGGTGGAGGAAACCCACACTGTGGATGCTCTCACATGACCCCAATAATTTGGGAACCTTCTCCCAGCCCTGAAGGTCATGGTATAATATAACCATGGATATGAATATAAGGCTAAGTGGAACATTGTTAACAACTCACTCACCTATATACTACTTCCAATACATGGCTCAGCATTATCCAGCCTCCCATGTGGTTCATCTAGTGGTTCTCAACCTTCAGTGCCCACCTGGAGACTTTGTTAAAACACAGATTACTGAATTTTACCACTAGTATCTGATTCAGTGGGTGTTCTGGGCTACCCCAAATTCATATGTTAAAGTCCTAACTGTCAATATCTCAGAACATGTCTATATTTGGAGATAGGGCCTTTAAAGAGGTAATAAAGTACACTAAGTTCACGTGGACAGACCCTAATCCAATATGATGCCTTGTAAGAAGAGGAGATTAGGACACAGACGTGTACACATGGAGAGAAAAGACCGTGTGAGGACACAGTGAGGAGGTAGCCATCGGAAAGCCTGGGAGAGAGGACTCAGAAGAAATCAAACCTGCTGACACCTTGATCTTGGACTTCCAGCCTCCAGAACTGTGTCTGTTGCTTCACCCACCCATTCTGTGGTATTTTGTTATGGCAGTCTCTGCAAACGAATACAATAGGTCTGAGGTGGGACCAGATAATGTACGTTTCTAACAAATTCCCAGCGATGTTGATGCTGCTGGTCTGAAGAACACACTGTGAGGGCCCCTGATCTAGTCTTGATGATGATGGAGTGGCTTCTTCTCAGTTCTGGACCCTTGTACTTGGCTGTGTAGATTCTTCCCTAACTGTGCTCAACTTGAATTTGACTGCATCCTAGTAACATGAGGACTACATCTTGGGATTCCATCTGTGTTGTGTTGTGCCCCACTAAGCAGTCCTGGTGGATCTGATCAACTCCCCTCAAGTCACTGGACCTGGAGTTCTCCATGAGATAATAGAAATCATGTTCTGCCATGGATGTGACTTTGTGTTTTCCAAAGCCTATACTTTTGCTTGCAACACTACACAGCCCAGAGTATGACTTAATGTGTGGAAATGGGGCCTGGGAATTGCACTGTCAACAAGATCCCTGGGTGATTTTTCTCCTGCTCCATGGTGAGGACCACTGTTACAAAGTTTCAGAGGAGGAAGAAAGAACTGCCATCTAAAATAATCTAGAAAGACCTCATGGGAGCCAGCTAATTCTTAAAGGGTAAAAAGGATTTAAATGTATAGAAAGGAAAGAGAAAGATCTTCTAGGTTAGTAGAAGTCAAGATAAACAAAGCAGAGAAGCCAGAAAGTGCAAGATGTCTCTAGGGACCCTTCACAGAACATCTTTATTGGAAAGAGAACAGACATGAGGGAAATAAGGGCAGAAAGCTGGGTTAAACCAGAATGAGACAGCCTTGAATAAAAGACAGCAACCATTTATGGATAATAGTTTCAGCTTACTGAGCACTGACTAAAAACTATACTAGAAACTCCAAAAGGACTGAGTCTTTCAGCCCTAGACCCAAGCACATGGCCTGAGCAAAGCAGGTGCTCAATAAAAATAGACTGAATGAAGGAATGCAAAGCCCTGTGTTACCTAGTTGGTTTTTATCAAATGCTGTCTACAGGTGTTGTCATCTCCTTTTTTAGGGTCACAGGGTTAATCAACTCACCCAAGTGGCAGAGGCAGATTTGAATCCAGAACTTTGTGACTCAAAGATCAGTTGCCTTCATGCATGCCATGCTCTTTAGGCTAAGGAGTAGTTTACACTGTAGGAAGTGGGCGAGCAGAGAAGGATTCAGAGCAGGAGAAATTGGGAGTCAGGCAAGGAGCCATTTTGGAGGAAAGATGATGGATACGGCTTTAAGGGTGTTCAGGTGAGGTGAGGGCAGGATGCCCAAATGCTAACCCCGGAAGCACCTAGGAGAAAGGAATGGCAATTACGGCATTTATGAGGTAAATCAAGAAAGGGCACACAACTTTTTGGTAAGAAGGAAACTGCCAGGCCTGTCAACATTGGGCTGAAGATTTTTGGGAGAAAAACTACACATGAATATATAGTTCTGAAAAGTTGAAAATTGTCAAAGCAAATTGGCAGGAGTGGGGACTGTTTCATTTGTACATTGAGTTCTGTAGGAATTTGACTTTTTAAGAGTTTTCCTTGTCTGACAGTATTGCTATTTTATATTTTTTACCACAGTTAATAAGTGAAAGTAAGCTAAACTGAGAGCAAAAGAAGATAAAGAAAAAGGGGAGTGGGAAGGAAGAGAGAGAGAGAATGAGAATGCTATTCTATTATGTCCAAAGAAGCACTTAAAAACCAACTGGTCAATTTTTAATTAAATTTGTAGAAGAACCTTGTTTTTGATTATATCATTAAGGAAATAAGAAAATACACTTTGCAATTTAAATCTATCTTTCAGGAGGTAAAAGGTAAAATTAAGACAAGTTGTAAACAAACAAAAGTTAATAGCGAATGTTAAATAGAGTCACCCTACAGAACTGCAGCCAAGAACACAGATAATATACTTCTTGAGTATACAACCTGCATTCCCATTTCTTTTCTTTAATTACTTGAAAAGAAAGGTGAAGGATTTCCATGCTGCTTTTTACATATCTCCCAAATCCTTCCAGTTTTTATTTGAAAGCTTTCCACTGAATTTTCATGCAGCTAGAGCTCAGGCAGAATGTGCAGGCATGCCAGGCTGCAGAAATACCACGCTCCTTTCTAACCCTGTAAGGATCAGTTTTCCGGTCAATGTATTTCTAGCAAAATTTTCCCACTCACCACCTGCCTCCATCCACATATCCAACTGATCTGTGAGCAAGTTCTCTGTCTTGAACAAGTGCTCTCTCTTCTCCTTCTCACCATTCACCATTTACTAATCTTGACCCCTTTCACTCGAATAGGCCGAAGTTCAAATTTTGTAATGCTATGGTATTTATTTTGCTTTATAAAACTTATTGTAAATTTGAGGATTTATCTCACATTTCCCAAAGTGTATACAAATAAGAGGCGTTTCTAAGCACTCCATTTTTATATATTATCTATGTTATTGTGACCAGATTGATTCATTCATCCAGTCTTCACTATGTGAGCAACATGGAGCTGAAGATAGTCCAGGCACTATGGACACAAAGATGAATAAGACTCCAAAGATTTTCACAGCCCAAGAGACAGACGCGTGAGCTGACACACGCAGAACAATGTTGATGTGGTCCCCATAGAAATCTTCACAAAGTATCATGGCAACACCCACTAGAATCTACCCTCCATGAAGATAAGGAAGTCATCTGTTTTGTTCACCACTGGTTTTGCAATCTCCCAGAAGGAGTGATGACACCTCTTCTTCGGATTGTCCTTACTATGATTCATTCAACCACAAAGAGAAGGGAGTTTCAGAAAACCAAGGGATGGAGACCAGCCCGTCGGGCTTTAGTGGCCCTGTCGCCTACACAATGCAGGGCCTGGAGATACTCACAGATGACTCAGGCTGCTCCTGCTCTCTGCTTGAAGGTGACAGGCCTGGTTTTATGAATGATTGAGGCTCCAGAGCAGGTTCAGTTCACTTGGTCTTTAGCATGGAATATAAAAGTGCATGGGGACAGAGGGAGGGGCCTCCGCCTGCAGCCAGGCCTTGCTACCTGAGCAGGAGACCATTCCAAGGAGGGGAGATGCTCTAAGCCTCCTTTCCTGGTGGCAGATATTGTGGGCAACTTTCTTTCCTCATCAGAAACACTGAAGGGCCAGTTTCTCTCTGTTTCCTAAAAAGACTGCAGTCAAGCAAATTCAATTTGCAAACAAATAGGATTTATACCAAAGAATTTGCAGATACTACATGTTCTGCTTTCTTCGTGCCACATATGGCCTATTTTCTGATTAAGCAGCACATAAATCTTGGAGTAATTTGCTTAAGAATTATGATCACAGTATTTTAACTCCGGCATCTTTTCCATGACAGATCATTTGTGGGGCTGCCGGGGGGGTCTCAGGATTTTCCTATGGTTATGTGATGACAACATTATGTTTCCCAGACTTCCCAGCATCCAGCCCACTGCCAGGCACCTAGTTGCTCAATAGGTATATGATGCTGAACGGCTGTACCAAGGCAGACCCTGCACTGATATAGGTGATGGGTGCATTAGCAAGGGATTGGGGATGACTGGAAATTGGCTAGGTGACAAAGAGGGGAGTTTCACAAGCACTCCAGGAAGAGGGGACAGCATGAGCAAGAGCTGTGAGTTGAGGCAGCTTGGATGACATGCAGGAAATTAGACGTAGTTCAGCCGGGGGGTAGTGTGGGAGATGAAGATGAAGAGATAGACAAGGATTAGATTTCACGGTGTATGTCTGATTCAATTCACTGCAACAAATACATATTCTGGGGTCAGACTCTATGCGGTGCACATATATTAGTAGCACTTTGAAGGCCAAGAAGTAGAATATGGCAACTGACAGAAATGGGAAGAATTTCCATGTGATAAAACAACCAGGTTGTTGCCTGGGGCAGCAGGCTTTTGGAGACAAATGCCTGGACACTTTTTCCTTGGCAATATGATGCCAAGAGGACAAATATTAGGCCAAGAAATCCACCCTGTCCTCTGGAAGAGTAACGGCTAGAATATTGTTAATTTGGCATCGATTCCAGATTCAAGAACAAGGTCTGAAATGCAGCTGCTCCATTCTGTCATTTAGCTAATGGGAGTTTGAGGATTTGCCAGACATTGTTTCTGGGCCTTACACGATTTCAGCGCTGTTCCATGTTGATGCTGTGATCCTCCTTTAGGACGAGGCCATGCGAAATGAGAATGGCACCTATGTCATGTCTGGGTGAGAAACTGAATGGTCTGCTCCAAGATCAGGCCCTCTGTGGAAGCAGTGGAAAGGAGAGAGGTCAAGATCCTCCCAGGATGCAAGATCAGTGACCGACAGCTCATGACAGCACACAGGCCCCTTTTGTGTGTGTGCATTCAATTACAGAGCACGTGTTTATTAGGTGCCAAGCATTTCTAAGGCACAGTTCTAGACTCAGGGGATGCAGCAGTGAACACAACACAGGAAGCCTCTGATCACGTGAGGGGAGGCTGACAATATACAAATAAATATCAGCTGTTTCTGATATAGGAAAGCTCTATGAAGAAAAATAAAGCAGAAAAAGGGAATAGAGAATGAACAAAAAAAGAGGATGCTATTGTACAATCTTGAACAATTATTGAAGAACAATCTTCTTCATGGTAGAACAGACATTAAAATAGAAATCAACAGTTTTGAACTCCCTGGGTTGTAACTAGAATTAAAAGCAATGTGGTTATGAAAGATTTAGTCATCTCTCTGAAATATAATATACACCAATAATCAATAGCTTACCTTTTTACTGACATCTTTTATTGAAAGTGTACATATGCTAGTAGTTAAGTTCTCTGAATAGTAGTTAAGAGAACTAGCTTTGGAGTCTGTCAAACTCTCTGTGTTTGAATTCTGGTTCCACCCTGAAAACCCATATAATCTTAGTCAGTCACTTTATGTCTCTGGGCCTCTATTTTCTTATCTGTAAAATGGAATAGTGATAGTGCCTTCCTTGTTAAGTCACTGGAAGGATTAATAAAATAATACAAAGTGTTTGGTTCAGTGCCTGACACATAGAATAGATGCTCGATATGTTACCTATTAATATGTCAATCTTTTTGGAAAAGTTTTTCCTAGCATTAAAATCAGTGTTCTAGGGTTATAATTGTTTCCAAATGGTAACACATGATTTTTATTTCTTGTGAGAAGTAGAGTACAATGTTAGTGGAGAGTACAAATGGTCAGGAGTACTATGTGTACTCCTGACACGGTACTCATTCACATACCGTTTCTTAAACACATATCTGGTTACTATTTGAAGGCAGTGATTTGAAAGAAGAAAAACAGAAGCTGTATTTTTCTACTATTTGAATTAGTTGACACTTTCTGGCCTTAGGAAATAGAATGTCTCTTGCTTTACATGTCTGTGTTCTCTGCTAGAGTGTGAATTCTCACAGCAAGGACTCTTCCGTATTCTTGTGTATTTGTAATACCTAAGACAGTGCCTGGCAGAGTTAAGAGCTTGGAATATAAGACTACACGTGCCAACTGTCAGCAACAGAGTCCGTCATTCTATGTCATAGAATGGAACTGGGGCTCAGTACTGTGAGCAATGCCTTCTTCCCTTTCTGTTGTAGAGTCTCTGTGGGCTGTTTCCTTCTGGAAAAATCAGGCCAAAGTCATCTGTACCCTTGGCACAGTCACTTCTGCCTCTATTGTCACTTTCCCAGTGCAGCATGCCATGGTTGCTGAGCTTCTATTTAGAAGGGACATCCAGGAACATCCTTGAAGAAGATGGACATTGCCATATTGAATTATGACCTTAATAACAGGAAAATTTTGATCCCTCTAACTGTTTACTTGACTCTAAAACATTTATTTTCTTTAGTGCTGTAGAAAATGGAATTTCAAAGCTAATGTCTGCTCAATTCAATTAAATTCAGGACAGAAATATGAGCTGGCCTTTGCCAAATGAACCAAAAAATGATGGCTGAAGACAAAGAAGGAAATACAGGCATGGCAACAGGTCTACAGATTTTTTTAAAAAAAATTCTGAAATTACATTGGATTTGAAATTGCACGTAAAGAAAGTCATTGAGTACAAAATGCATGGAAAAAGCACTGAATTAAATTCTGAAGAAAATTGGCATTATTCCTCCAGAGAGCAAAGGGAAAGTTGTACGAAGAAAGGAGGAAACAGATAAAAGCACCAAGGAAGAAATACAATGTAGCATACCAGTGGGGACCACACCTAGCCTGGTAATTGTATCTTGTACATCCTTAATAAAAGCTTGTTTAATAAGTGGATGAATAAGAAGCACAGCTCATAGAATTAAATATGCAACAGATTGAGTGTAAAATATAGCACCTTAATGTTTTTTTTTTTTTGTAATAATTATTATAATAAAAGAGACCAGGTTTGGAGTAAAGATTTTAACTATCTTAATTCAACGTAATTAGTTCAATGCAAAACATCTCTTGTTCTCACACTGGATGGTCTATTTGAAGTTTGGATGCATGTAACTATTAAAATGTAAGATATCACATTTTGATTCAAATTGCTGTATGGAAATGCGAGAACAATCAATATGGATAAACCTAGAGGCCAATGCAAAATTAAGGATGAGCCAACAAAACATTCTCTTTTCTCCAGCAGAGGAAGGAGAGCTCTAATTCCCAGGCTTCATTTGCACATGCTGTGCCACTTTGTTAGCTACCCCCTGGGTCCACAGCACGTAAGCACGGAGTGGAAATGGTCCAAGAACCACTGGCATCTAACCCCCGATACATTATGTTACTAAATATCTGGAAGGGCAATTGGCTAAATATTCTCAGCCAGTTGCCAAATGTCATTTAACAAAGCCGTCCCCATCCAGGACCTCTATGTGACTGTACTGATAATATTGTCACTGCAGGTGAAGAGACACATTCCCTAAAGAACCTCATCATAGGAAATAAACATGGCAGCTCATCAAAAAGCAAAAGCAACATGAAGAAATTGAAGAGGAGCTTTTAAATAAACCAGTGTGTTTGTGTAGGTTGACTGTGTGTGAATGAATGTGTACAAATGTGAAAGTCTTTATTCCACCAAGTAACAGAGATGATTTTTTTTTTGTCTTAACCGCCTAAATTAGTGACTACGCTTCCCCAAAACCATAAATAAAACAAGTACTTATTCTTTCCGGCAATCTTCAGATCACAGTGTCCAAGCTGTTTGGATTTTGGTTCTTTCTTCTAACCGTTTTGGAAAAACCGAGTGAGGATTTCTCCTCAGCCTGGCTTCTTTACAAGTAGAAACATCCTTTGTGACCTTGCCAAGGATGGAGTCACATGTGAGGTTCAAAAGACAATGTGAAAGAGTTCCTTGGATGAACTTTTATCTTCTTACTTTACAAGGTCTTTTTGGGGCAATCCCAGACCACACACACACACACACACACACACACACACGCACGCGCGCGCACACACACTCAACTATCAGCTATACCGCTTTATACTTCTAACCCCATCTCTCACCTCAGCTCCAAATACACAGGTATTATTAAGCACTTCAAAGTGAAACATGTCCAATATCTCTCTCCTCTTGGACACATTTACCCTACACTGATGTCTCATCATGAATGGCACAGACGTGAACCCAGTCTCGATCCAGCCAAGATTCTCAGTATTAGAAACTCTTCTATTTCTTTCAGCTTCTATTAAGATTCCATTAAATACTCATGTTGTTCCAAACTCATCAAACTGTATACGTTAAACATGTGCAGTTTTTTTGTATATCAATTATGCGTCAATAAAGCCATTAAGATAAAGAAACTAATGTTGGTTTCACCCACAAAATAACTCTCTTTTCAGTCTCTTCTTGGCCTATCCATCACTGCCTTAGCCTGGAGTCAGCATTCGCTCGGTGGTGACAATAATCACACACTGGTCTTCCTCATCCAGTTTTACTGCAATCTAATCCATCCTCCATCCTGATGCTGCACTGAACTTTTAGGATACACATCTGTGCACATCTAACCACTGCTGAAGATACTTCAGTTTAATAAGAAAGGGACAGAACCTGAATGAAGAAAAATCTAGTGTTTTTGTTCTCCAAATTAACATATAAATATAATGCAATTTTAATTATTACAGAACTCCAAAAAGATTTTTGAAAGTAGATCAAATGATGCTGATATTTACATGGAATAATAAGTAATGGAGAAAATTTTGAAAAAGAGTGTTAAGAGAGGAATATACCTTATCTGATAATAGGAAGTACTATAAGGTCGCTATTAAAATAACATGGTCTAGGAATGCAAAAATAGATCAAAGAAATAAAATTAAGAATCCAGAAATAGATCTTAGAATGTGGAACTCAACATATGAAAAGGTTGTATTTCAACTCAGTGGGGAGAAATGTAGTTTATTTAATAGTGTTGGCCCAATGGGCTATTTAACTAGAAGGAAATGAAATTGGACTCCAGACTCACATTAAATACAAAAATAAATGCCACATGGATTAGAGACTTAATTATAATATATAAAACCACAAAATCCTGCAAGAATATCTAAGCAATCACATGTGCAATATAGAAGAAAGGAAGGCTTTCTTAACCACAACTGGAAACTCCAATACTGTAAATGAAAAGATACCACAAAAAAAGGTAAATCTTTTGTACAGCAAAATATACTATTAACAAAGCCAATAGACCAACAATAGATTTTGAATAAATCTTACTATTGCAGAAGATAGAAAAGAGCTCTCAAAAATTAAGAAAAAAATAAAAACAACAAAATTGAATAAACAATAGAAAGCAGTTACTCCTAGAAGACCAAATCTAAATGGTGAAGAACTACAAGAAAAGATGATCTAATGCAATTATCAGATGGCATTTGACATAGAATGGAGTATCCAGAACAATAAAGAACTATATCACCTAGTGCTGGAGTGGTTATGGAATAAAGAGAACTCTCATGTACTGCTGGTAGAAATGTGTTATTATGTAGCCTTTTGGGAATGCAATCTGGCAATTTATTAAAATTAAGTCTTTGCCCTAGAAATATAAGCACTGGTTTGCAAGGATAACTATGTACATGTATGTACATATATAAACTGGAAACAAAGAAAAACCATAGCCATAGATGAACACAGGTGAATTATTAAATAAAATATAGAAAAATATGGTACATACACGTTTTAAAAAGGCATAAAAATGCAAGTTGATTTAAAGAATTTTAAGGAGACATTAAATGAGAAAGCAAGAGGCATATAAGCAAATTTTTATAAAACAATAACAATCCCATCTCTATATGTCTGTGTTTTTACACGTTAGTATATGATTATATAAATCCTGAGAAAAAGATGAAGGTTGGATTAGATTGCTAACATTGATTACCTTGAGGATGTAGTTTGGGGATAAGAATAAAGTAGACAAGAGGCAAAGGTGGAATCAACTAGAGAAAGCCTGCATATGATCACTTTTGGTATATATGAAAACAATATATATTTTGAGAGTAGGGAAGAAAATTTTTATAGTTATCGATGGCTGTTTAGTACCATTAGGCAATATTTTTTTTAAAAAAATTAAAATTTTTTCACCATTCAAGGCCCTTCATCATGTGGCCACTGCCTGCAATTCCAGCCATGTAGCTCTGCTTTTTATAAACACCTTCGTGCTTATCCACAGGGAACATTTTTCCATGTCCATAATATACCCTATTCTCTAATCTTATCTTTTCTGTGAATTTGCTATTATATCTGGAAGGATTACTTAACTACCTGATAAATTTCTACTTATCCCTCAGGTGTGAGCTCAAGTTTTACCTCTTCCAGAGTATCTGTCCACTCCCCCTACACCCTCCTTGTCTCTCCTCTGCAATGGCCCCTACCAGACAGTACTATGACTGTGGCTTTGCCTGTCTTTCTTCTCTAAGTCTCCATTAGTCTGAGATTTTTGGAAGAAGGGATGATCTCTTATTTATCATTATATTCCTCATCATCATTTAATCTTCCCACTAGCTCCTCCAACCTGGGCATTATCTGAAATGATTCTCAGTAACTTTTATGGAGCAAACATTCCTTTACAAGCTGATTATTTATTAGAGGTAAGGCTGATCTCATTGAATCCACACAACAGGCAAAGCTCAGCCATAGGAGAATATTTTAACAGCAACATTCCATGGGCAGAGGGTGGCATTTGCAGTTATTTTGTGTGCTCTCTGGTGACTTGTGGGAAACAGGCAAAAGAACCAAGGTTTGACTTCAGCTGGGGGAGGACTCATCAGATGGAATGAAATGAATGTATATTAAATAAGTAAAAGTTGAAGATAAACAACATTCATTGACTTCGTAGTATTCAGGGTCATCATGTAAAATATAAAAGTAATGGCCTAATTGTGTTTGTGAACATCTTGATACAAAGACTTCCTTCCTATATTGTTTTTAGTTGTGTCTCATTTTCAAAAAGGCCATTAATCAGTCACCATCTACTGGTGGTTCTCTCAAAAATGCAGGGAGCTGAACAACTACAGCAATTAAATGCTCTCAGGGCCATTACCTTACCAGAGAACTATACTATGACCTTTAACCATTTTAGTTAGAACAGCTGGGTAACTCCTGAAAAATCAATACTGCCCACCACACCTTGGAGTGAGCTACTGGGTAAACCTTCGCTGTGTATGGAGTTATTTGCCCTTGCATATTATTTGCCAAGGCCAAAACCTGCTTGAGGAGTATTAGAGCAAACATTCCAGAGAAAAAATGGAGAAAGTAATTCAGTGTCTCATTCCTTTAAGCAATGTGTTCAAAGCACAGGATAAAAGAAAGGAAAATCTTTGATTCCCAGGCTGGGAAAAACCTTCGTAACAGATTAAATTTTTCCTGTCTTTCTCTGTGTTTAGCGTTTCATTTTTTATTCATTCACAAACTTAGAGAATTGGATGATCTTCAAAAGTTCCTCGTCAGCTAAGACTAAATGCCTACGTTCTTGTCATTTGGCACAATCAAAGGAAGAGCCAGAAATGACCCAGTACCAATCCTCTAAAGAAGCCATGGGGAAAGGCACATTACGGTGCATTAGCAATGATTTAGCTCCGTGCTTCACATTAAACATTCCCTGGGCAGCCATTGCTTCTTCACTTCGGACTGAGTAACTGCAGTGACATTTTGAAGCTAACGAGCTGAGTTTATTATCTCTGGGGAACCAGCATACAAACTATCAGAGGGGATATGAAACATAAACCAGTCACCTACACATAGATTTTTAATGTTTCATATACTATGCCCAATGCCTTTATGCATAATTCACGGATTTGTGTGCAGAGGTGAAGCACAACTAAAATCTAAAGAATCTGCATCACAGAAACGTAGACATTAGACCTGGGAAGTATGTTAGCACTTATCTAATCTAACCTCCTCCAAATATACATGGGGGAGAAAAAACCTGCAGAACAAAAACAAGATCTGGAGACATTAAATTATCTGTTCAAATATCAGGGCAGTGGAGGGCGAAGCCAGGAATAGAACCCTACTGACGTGCTCTGTGCATGTGCCTACCTGCTTCTATTCAAGCTGCTAAGTAACCTTTACAGCTTAAATTTGTAGGGCCACCACTATCCTGTCACTCAACAATAATGACCCTATTTACTGTTTCATGTTTATTTCGCTTTTATTTGTTTAGATTATTTCCTGCTCTTGTTAATCCTGGAGAGTCTACCACAAAGACGATAAAGGAGTGAGCTGGAATAAAGCCCTGTGTTACTCTATGCAACATTTGCAAATCTGAAACTGAGCTCCAGGAATTCACAAGTTTACAGAGATCTAAAACTGGCAATTCCGGAGGTGCAATTGTTGAGCATTTATGCTAAAAATGTGCCTTTACCAAGAAGTTTGTGTTCTATAGTTAAATAAGTTTGGGAAACTATAATTTGCCCTAGAAGAAATCAATGTCCTACTGTAAAATAAACTGGCTTCATTTTAACCCATTACTTCCCAAACATCTTTGAATATGAAAGCTCCTTTTGTGTGTGCCCAACACCAGTTCTGACTGAACTAACCTCCCACACAACAAATATTAGCAAGTTGCTTATCACAGTGAGCAATGGGGTGTGGGCCAGTATCTCATCCTTCAATATTTTATTTTTTTAAAAAGGGTTCTCAAAATGTTTCCTAGAGGCAGCTTACTGTGTGGTGGGAGTGTGTATGGGGAAAGGAAGAAAGGACAAGATATTATATAAAAGGTTAACAAAGACCTCTAGACCTCTTGAGTTTATAATTGCATTGTGTGTAGGCAAGACACACAACAAGTAAGCAAAATCATAAGGCAGTAAATAATTTAGCATCCAGTATCCCCATAAGGTACGGATGAGGCATTAGGATTTTAGACTGGAGCTTAACTGGGGACAAAGTACATTTTAAATTAGACCCTAAAGGATTTGTAGAAAGTAAAGTGCCTTGCACAAGGGCAATCAATACATGTTTGCTTAACAAATAAAGGACAGTCTGAGCTGGGGAACTCATGAACAATATCTGGAAGTCAAATTGAATGGAATGTGTTTTTCACAGAGGAGGGAAGAACCCAGGGTGTCTGGAGGGCTGAAGGTGAGCACTGGCCTGCAGGGAGAGGCGAGATACAAGCAGAACTTCAAAATCTTTATTCTAATGAGAACTCCAGAGTCTTCCCAAAGTTGTGGGTCTTTTCTTTTTCATCCCTAGTATCTTGCACCCAGCCTGGGGATGACATGGGCATTTGAAAAATATTAGTTAATTAAAAGAACAAATCAATGAACATGAATAAAAGAAGCACAATGGAGAACAACTGAAGGACTTGTTTGCTAAATTAGGTGACACAGCAGTCTTTTTCCAAAGTCATCTGATGGGCTGAGGCGTGAGATGCCACAGACAGTAGACAGGAGTTAGAAGACAAAGGTAAAAAAAAAAAAAAAAAAAAGAAGACAAAGGTAAGAGCTTAGGACAAACACCTGTCCTGGAACAGACAAATTTGAAATACATTTTGAAGGAAGAATCAATAGGCCTGAAGAACAACCACATAAAGAAAACAAATAAAAAGGGACAAAGGGGAAAATAGCAACCAAGTGTAAACCTAAGAGAGTGTTAGTGTCGTTAATAGAAAAAGGAAAATTCCAAGACAGAAGAGAACTTGCAGAGAGAGTGAGTGTTGGAGTGTGATTACAAATATCCAGCAGATGTTCTTGCACCATTACGGTGGCGTAGGGAAGGCACCAATACTGCAAAGCACACTCACCCATCTTAGCTTATTTCCCAAGTTAGATACAAATATGATTATTATTGCTCCCATTTTGCAAATATGCAAATTGAGCAGCAGAAGTATCAGGGGCTTACTCTAAACATGCACGCTCAGCAGGGAGCATCGCTAAGATCTGAATCCCTACAATATTTACAAGACTCCATTTCAGGTGATACAGGATTGAATAAAAATGTTTGGGTCAAAGATAGAGATTTGAAATTTACCCATGTTCCTGGGGCCAGGCCTGCAGACTCATGCCTGTAAGCCCAGCACTTTGGGAAGCTGAGGCAGGAGGGTCATGTGAGGCCAGGAGTTTGAGATCAGCCTGAACAACATAGCCAGACACCATCTCTACCATACATGAATAAATAAATAAATAAGCTTAGGAAGGTAAATTTACATTTCATGTAATAAAGAATATGAATTTATTAAAATACATTAAAATATTTAAAATACCACACATCCTGGCAGACACAGTCTCTGAACTATGATACGCTCACTTTGGTTTCTTTTCCATTGTTCTCCTTTAATCTTTTTGTCTATATTATTAATATTGACCCTTTTAAGTTTTAAGTTCCCTGAAGTCAAGAATCAAGTTTTATACATCCTAATGCTCATGAAAGCCTTGAGCTTAGAGAATCAACACATATTGGATGAATGGATGAATGCATTAATTAGAAAAAATAAACTTGTAGTAAGATAAGCTTCTTTAATTTGTTCATCTGTGCCTGGGGACGCTCACTGTGACACACACTGTTCCAGGTGTTGGGGATACAGGTGTGAGCAAAACAGTAAAGATCCCCACTCACAAGGACTGCAGACTAGACGAAGTAGCCATGCAACATGCAAATAAAGGAGTGAAATATTTGTCAAAGAGGGATAAGTGCTGGGGAGAATAATAAAGCAGGGAAGACGTGCTGGGTAGGGAAGGAGCAAGGTGTGCAATTTTAAATAAGAGCATCATCATCGGGTAAGACCTCCAGGATGCAGTAATCTTTCAAAGTGTCAAGGAAGTGACTGAGCAAGCCGTGCACATATCTGAGGGAAGCCGTGCACATATCCCAGGGAGGAAACAGCGAGTGTCAAGGCAGGAGGGTGTTTTGATTGTGTAAGGAATAGCAAAGAGGCCAATGTGGCTGGAGCAGAGTGAGCAAGGGCGAAAGTGGAAGAAAGGAAGTTTAGACTGTAAGGGAGTGCACTAGTGTCCTAGGGCTGCCACAGAAAATTATAACAAACTGGGTGGCTTAAAACTATGGAAATTTATCAGAAGTCCCCAAGCAAGGTGTTGACAGGGTTGGTTCCTTCTGGAGTTTGTTAGGGAGAAACTGTCTTCATGCTGGCAAATCCTTGGTGGTCTTTGGCTTGTGGCTGCATCACCCCAATCTCTACTTCCACCTTCACGTCTCCTCCTTTTCTGTGTTTCCGTATCTTCTCCTCTGCTCTCCCTTATAAGGACATGCTCACTGGATTTAAGGCTCCCCCCAAAATCCAGCAGATTCTCATCTCAATCCTTATCCTAATTACATCTATAAAGACCTTATTACAAATAAAGTTACATCCTGAGATTCTAGGTGGGCATGAATTTTGGAGGGACACTATTCAGCCTATGACAGGGAATGAGGGTGAAGAGACCAGAGCAGTTAGGAGGCTGTTCAGATGTCAATCATGCATCAAAGCGATAGGGTGGCTTGAGTTTAGGGTAACATAGAAGTGGTGAGAAGTGGTTCTGTTTTAGGTCTATTTTTAAATAGAGCCTATGGGATTTATTGACACATCAGATTATTGGCTCTTGAGTTTTTTGTCTTCACTGCTTTAGAAATAAGAGAAGCATTGGTTTTTGGAAGAGAAAGTGCTATGTGGCAGCCCAGGATTTCTTATTGCCTACTGGAGTGTGCTATGAACGGAGGATAAATTGGATGGTTTATAACCATTGTATGTAGGCAGGGAAGTAGGGGCCCTTTTCCACTTTTATTATTTGGTGTTTCTTATTAAGATGTCTGTGGCTTAATATATTTTGCTGCAATTCTAATAGAGCAAAATTTTAAAGATAAATTGTTCTAGAGCTAGGAAATACATTCCCATGGCAGAGATAGATAAATGTGTTGAATTTCTCATGAAAATTCTAAGACCAAAGCAACTCTGTATTATGATTCACTGTATCTATTTGAATGAAAATATTTCTTTTTAGGAAAGGAAACTGATCTCACCCATCTAAGAGGAAAGCAAAGATTTGCTTCCTAAAGACCCTTAGGAGTTGAGCTCAGCCACAAAAATAATAACCAGGTTCATTATGAACTTCTCAGTGCTTTGGTATCCATTTAAGCTGAAATCTTGATTTACTTCCCAAGTTACCACTTCAGGGAGACAGTACATGCAGCAGGAATAAAGGAAATGAAATACTGTAAATTATCCCCACTGTGATGTCAGACTCTCAAGTAACTTTTTTAATATTCAATACCAAATACAGAACAAGAATGCCTCTCATTTAACAACTGCTACGCCACAGACCTTTCCCATTGATTCAACAATGGTCTCTTGCTATATGTTATCTCCCATTTTCTAGGATTGGTATTCAAAGACGTTTCATCTAACTCTAACGCTTTCTCTTCCTTCCCCGAGATAATCCAGGGCTTCAGCTAAAGCCACTCAGTGTCCCTTCCAATTTGGCATCCTCATTGTTGCCCCTTAGGCTCTGCCTGCCCCGTCTGAAGAGGATCACTATCTTACCCATTCAAAGATGTGCTTTTCATGACCTGGTTTGAAACTCATCTCTCTGTGATATGTCACCCCGTGACATCCATTCACACATCACACATTTCTCCTTTTACTAAAATATTTATAGTCCTTCCACGCCCAAGTTCAAGTCACCATCTGTTGCCTGGACAAATGCAATAGCCTCCTAACTGGCTTCCCTTCTTGGTCCCTATGGCCAATTCTCCACATTGCAGCCAAAATGATATTTGCAAAACTTCGGTTACATTATGTTATTCCTTGCTCTAAATCCTCCAGTAGCCTTTCCACCTCACTCTGAGTCAAATTCAAGTTCTCTCTATGAGCTCTATTCCCTCCACCTGCAACACAAGCCGTTCGCTCCATTCTCCTGTGCACATGCTCCCCCCTACCTGCCTTACGTGACCTGAAACGATAATTCTCTCTCCCACTTCCCGTCTCTTCAACCTTTAGGTCTCAGCTCAAACTTTACATCCTCAGTGATGCTTCTCCAGCCCATCAGACTAGAACAGAGCTCAGAGCACCTTATTATATTTTTTCATAGCACTTATGACAACCTGAAATATATGCTTGAGTGATTGTGAAATTCAGTTCTATGCAGATAAAGGATCACAACTAGTTGGTCAGGATTATCTCCAAGTATCTGCACAGAGTACTGGCAAATGAAATGGTTTTTTTAATGAATAAATAATACTTATTTTTCTCTACCGCTACCTTGATATGTATTATGTTTTACCCAGAATTCCTAGTTATCTTTGAACTCAACATCCTTCTTAATATACAACATGTTGCAAAGCACCATGTCTAACCTTCCAGCACCAGTTAGCAATTCCCATTTTGGAGGTCCCATTTCTTGAGACTAGTGGGGATTCAACATGTGCTTATTGTTGACCAACTACTGTGTGCAAAAAATCAGTGCTTCTCACTGATAGAATACAAAATTTATAAAAAATTAAAAGGGAAATTTTTTTCCTCTTGTAAGAATATAATAGAAATTGATGTAGAATTTAGGTTTAATTATACAATTTTAGAGCTAAGAGGGACTTTCGAAGTCTTCTGATCCCTCAATCTCATTTTAAATGAGGCTTGAAGGCTTGAGCAAGTTAAGTGACACAAAGCTAATTAGTGATCACTCAGGGACAAGGTGCTTGGTCTCCTGTTGGCTCCTCTGGTATTTGTCCCCACTTCAGCACACTACAGAGCCCACTGCAGTTCAATGCCTTCATCTTAGGGAGGAGAGCTTATGAGAAAGTAAGTTGTTTGTCCAGAGTGGCATAGAGTGAATTCACAGCAAACGTTGGAATGAGAATCTGGCAGGGTCTCTTGGCTCCACTCTTGTTTTTCTTTTTTGTTGGTTCATTTTTGGTCACTTGCAAGCTTAAGAGAAGCACCTCTGTCTACTGATGCCCTAACCTTTGAGACTTATCTCCTATGAGCCTTCATTCGTAACGTCTTCCTGACTCTTCCAAGACTGATATATTTTTCCATTTTTTGTACCCTCAACACTTTATTTAGAATACTCTTGTATATTTCTCTTATGAAATTTTGTACTGCATTGAATGCCTGTTTCATCTTATTAATTGAGTTTTCAGTTCCTTGAAGGAAAAACTTTTATCTGGTCTATCTTCATATCATCCACAGTCACTAACACAATGCCATACACACAGTGGCTCTTGTAAGCATTTAATACATTGAATGGAACTAATGAGACATTATTGCACATTGTACCTGTTCTATAAATTACAGTGAAGGCAGTTTCTGAATCAAATGACCAGGGAATTGACAACAGTCTTAATTGTCATAGCTCTACCTAGAAAGTGGATTTAAGAACACTTGGTTGTTATCTAAACAAATTGTCTAAATTGTCTAGAAAATACAGGTTAAAAAAAAAAAAGCTAGGTTACAAAGCACAACATTGATCTTACAACTAACATTCATAAGATCCTTCAGAAATAGTTCTTTTGTTCTAACTAAAATTCCTTTTCATTCCTCAGAGAAAGGAAAGATACCAAACCCACTGAGTCACAACTGGTTTCACAAAAGAATTTCTTTCTGTTCCAAAAGAATGACAAGATTAGTGACAGAAAGGTGCAATTCTTGATTTGCATCGGGCTTCTTAAAACATGCTGCTCTTTCCAAAGAACCATTATTTCTTTGTGGAAATAGCAAAGGTTTCAGTAAATAATACAAATGAATGCCTTGGGGAGAGCATTCAAGCAAGGCTACTTGATGAATTAGGGAAAGATACAAATCAAATGCATAAAGGAAATTTTTAAAGAATCATGTATATTTGACAATTTAAAATAATAGCTGGAGCTTTTAGAAACTAAATTTTATTTTGGACCAAATCATTCAAACAAATGAGCTACATGTAGAAATCCAGAACCTTTGCATTTACTAGGGGAACAATTTGAGCTAATACAAAGTCTACCTTTATTTCTGGCAGGTGCAATAATTTGATTCAAATACCTAACGCTTTTTGATCTAATGAACTTTATGATAAAGAATCAATTTTTGGCTCAGATATGTTTTATATCATATTAATAACCACCTCTATTGATTTCGCACAACTTCAAATAATGCTATTCAGCAGGAAGGTGGAGAAAGAGCAAGGCCGGGACTCTTGGGGGCCTGCTGAGAGGGGCCGAGTTTATATTTACAAGTTTTGGGAAGATCCAGATACCAAGGGATTCCTAACCAGTGACACAGGCTGCACTCAAAAATAGATAAAATTGGGTCGGATGCAGTGGCTCACACCTATAATCCCACTGTTTTGGGAGGCCAGGGTGGGAGGATCACTTGAGGCCAGGATGGACAATATAGTGAGATGTCATTTCAAAAAAAAATAGATAAAATTGGTCAGCACCTAAGTACAGTACCAATTCAGTTAAAATCATCAAATATTTATTGAGGATCTTCTCAGCTTAAGGTATAATCTAGATAGCTATTCACTAGGGATTCAACCCAAGGAAAAATCATATACATTGCTTCTGAATTATTGTCCAAATTAGAATGGACCTTCCTAGGTTTAATATGGTCAGTATGCCTGACAAAGTTTAGGGAAATGTTGAATTTGTAGTTTAGAGAAGTCAAATTCAGGTTGGCTAGTGTTTCATTCAACAAATCTCAAAGCCGTTTCCACTATTAGTATTTGAAACCAGCCCTGTGTCATTCTCTGCGTGCAAGTGTGTATATTGGGGGTGGGGGAGAGTGGGGTATATGGTGGCTTTTATTTCACTGTTTTTCTAGTGTCTTACTGTTTCCTACTTCGTATGTCAATGCATTTACAAACAATAACACAGATGTAATTGCTTGCAAAAGAACTGTAGAGGATCATGTCTTTCTCAACTAGAAATTACTATTTTTCATTTATTAACTAGTGCCATGAAGATTCTATTATAAATAATTGGGTCACATTTCATGCCTTCCTATGCAGCGAAATTATATATTGTATATGTTAAGGGTCACCCATGAACAGATTTACCACAAAGCTAATAAAGCATACATTTCAGGGCCCCTTACTTGCATGGGCAATCAAAAGGTCATATTATTTTTTGTTAAATTTACAAAAATAAACTATTTTAACCACCATTGGTTAAGACTACTGTTGATTTTCATTCTGACTTTTCCTCTTTCATCTTCTACTTTCTCTCATATCGGACATAAATGAATGGCCACAAATGTTTTGGACATTTGATTAAGGGAATGTTGAATTGAAAATAGGCCATTTTGACTGCAATTTAGAAAGTCTGAAAATTTACAGACTTCTGAATTCATATATACTAAAAGTGGCTTCTTTTATCTCTTTAGAAGCATTTATTAAAGAGTTGAGAGAAAATTCAGATAAAATTTAACTGATAATTAAACAAAAATGATAATAATCACAGAGGAAATCAATCTAGTATTAAGAAGAAGATTGTCACAAAAATATTTCAGACTGTCAAGAGCAATAATTTATGAAGAGAAGGAAATATATTTTAAATAGAACTAATAAATGGGCCCTCTTGTATAATTAGGTAATCTAATTAATGAAGAGGAGTGAATCTATGAACACTCGAAAAAGATTTAAATTTCTTACTGATTTCACATAAAATACAGATGACACCAAGTATAACCCAAAATTCAAAATGTGTCATTACAACAAGGACATTGATGACAAACTGATAAATGAGTGTCACCAATTTAAACAATACTTAATATTAGATACTTCATAAGAAAACCTGAAAAGTCTTTAAAACTTACAGTTCATATATACAAGAAATCTGATAGAATTTTAACCAAATTTGTTTATAATCTTATACATTTATATGATACAACCAATAAAAAAGTATGAAACTGAAAGATCTTTTCTACATAATCAGAAAGTAAAACACTCTTATACACACATGTATGAGAATACATGTACAAAACCTGATCAACTATGCTGATAGAAAGACTGAATTATCTTTCTATTAATATAAAAAATGGTCTTACAAATTATTTATCATAGGAAGAATATGCAGCCAAAAGAACCACAGAAAAGCAAGTATTACAGAGTCATGTCAGATAATTCACTAATAAAAATATTTCTAGATTTTGAGATGTTTCTTATATTTGTCAGCTTTTAAAATAATTTGTAATTACTTATGATTTTTTTCATTTCAAAAGATTGTTTCCATACCTAATTTTGCATTCGTAATTAATTAACTTATAATCAAATCAAAGAAGCTTCCCCAAATTTTATAAACTTCGAGTCCCATAAATCTTTTTTTTTAACTAGGATGATTTCAACTAGAATCATCTGGTTCTTAAGTGTTTATAAAGAAAAATAAGTAACCATCTTTTAGTCCCTATTTTATCAAATAGCTCTTCCTTAGAGTTAAATTACATTGTCCCTGTTACAATCTATGCAAATTTGTTCATATTCCATTTTAGTGGAAACACATAATAACTCACTGTATATATAAAACAAAAGAGGTTGTAGATAATAAAATTAGATATCAACAACTTTTTTGGGAAAGAGTTGACTGAATTTCATACCATCTTTTTGACTACTAGGCTACCATTGTCTCTCAAATTAAGACAAAAAAGCTTAAGGTTAAAAGGCGTGCTAATTGCAAATGTTGGAAGGAAACTGTCTTTTAATCCATATCCAGCAGCAGTGGTTAGAACCCATGCTATGTTGTTAGAGCAATTTCTCTTTTCCTGTACCTTTGAAAGTTCTAATTTTATCTCCACATTGTGGTTGTGACTTCCTCTGATGTTAGCTTGGGTATCCATCAGTTCCTGGGACCCCGTGTTCTATTCTGACTCTGGTGTTCTTTTAATGTTTGTGCCCTGTACACTTTCTTATTCTGCTTATGCTTGATGTATTGATATTTGTGCATGTCTCCTACTTGAGATTTTGCCTTCTCCTCCTCCAGGATTGCTGGGCTTCCGCTGTCTACCCACCAGCAGCTTTGAGCCTAATGGCACTCTGCCCAGCTGGTTCCTGGCTCTACCCTGACCTCTAGTGACCACCGCAAGAGCCATCCTATCTGGACTCCACACCACTTAAGTGCTAAATGGAATAGATCTGGTTGACCTGTATCGATGAGTATTACCTCGGAAAATTTTCACTAGGATAAAGTATGAAAATTTAGTTAAATATAAGGAAGAACCTGATGAAAATTAAGATGATATGTACAGAAATAAATCATCTTTTAAGCCAAATAAAGTTTCTCAACTGACCTTAGTAATTTATTCCTGTATCTATCATCTTCATGCTTCATCTTTCATCTATCCATCATCCATTCATCTGTGTTCATTTAACATAATATCTGATAAAGTGCTAAGGTAAACCAGACAAATTTACAACAAAGTTTGGCCCATGGCCAGCCCTGTCCAGGCTCATAAAACATCGAGCCCAGAATGGAGCAGAGTAGGTTTCTGTTCATCAACACCAGTTCTGGAGTGAACAGCCATGGTATTCCCACACTCTCCACGTAGAGTCAGTAGCTCTGAATAACAGTATGGTAGGTTCCCAGGGGGTGGGAGGAGGCTGGCACAAAGCAAATGTTAGAAAAGCAGTATTTTGGGGTCTGGAAAAATTGAGCCTGCATTCAGGGTTCTGAATGAATGTATCAATACGGAGTCACTTAAAATAATCTGGGAGACCCAATTAGGTACATGCAACGTGGAACAGAAAGAAAGTGCTGCCAGTTGAAAGAGGAGCAGATTGCGGACATCGAGTAAAAGTAGAAATGGTGGCAATGATTCCAAGGAAATGTGAAATGGCACTTTCCGGCTGTACTTCTGTTACTTAAGGAAAATATCACAGAGAGTATGGGCAAGGTTTTGGGTGATTCCTTGATCTTTCCAGTTGATTTTTGTGTAGTGGGGGTGATGTTTAACAGAATTAATTAGCAGAAAGATCAATTATCGTCTCATACTTTTTCAGTAGATTGATTACACTACTCAGTTATTAGTCTTTATTACTCAGGGATAGATGTTTTCACTTCTGTATAAAGACACTAATAAACTGCAGATAGACGATACTTCCCAGGTCCCTCTTGAAATGGCCAATCAAAACAGAGTTACTTTTGAAAAGTTTCTGTTCATGTCATTTTCCCACTTTTTGATAGAGTTGTTTGATTTTTTCTTGTTGATTTTCCTGAGTTCTAAGTAGATTCTAGTTATCAGCCCTTTATCGGATTTGTAGCATGCAAAAATTTCCTCCCATTCTGTAGGTTGTCTGTTTGTTCTTGTGACGTTTCTTTGGCTGTGCAGAAGCAAACAAGCACCACATGTACTCACCATCAAATTGGTATTAACTGATCAACACATAAGTGTACATATAAGAATAACATCTATTGGATGTCGGACAGGGGGGAAGGGGGAGGGGGAAGGAAGGGATGGATATTTGTATACACAAAGAGTGCGATGTGTACCATCCAAGGGATGGACACACTGGAAACTCGGACTTGGGTGGGTAGGGGGGAGGCAAGGGCAACATACGTAACCTAAACATCTGTACTCCCATAATATGCTGAAATAAAATAAATAAATAAATACATAAATAAAAACAGAGTTACTATTAATGGACTGAGGTCTTCACTGGTTATTGTTTGTCTACACAGGGCTGTGGACAAAGAACAGGTTGCAGTGGCATTGTTGTTTGCTTTCCATGTAGTATTCAATTTCCTCTTGTCCAATATTCTAATATGATATTCAGATTATCTTCTTACAGATACATTTGGCTGATGGAACTGTGATGGCTGTGCTGTAGAAGGGGCATTTGCTATTATCGACTTTTCCTTCCAGGAATTCAAACTGAATGTTAATAAAGATGGAGATCTGGTGTCCGATGAGGCATTTGTACAATAAAATTACCACTACGTGGTAGCTGACACAGTCCATACTGTTGGCCTGTTGCATTTGGTCCCTCCTGAGCTCTGAAAAGGGCGAAATGCCAAAGTGCCTAGAAGGGGAAATGGCCACCTGTCATTTAATGAGTTCCGTAGTTGTAGGTATTACATTGTCACATAGCGGAAGAATTCTAGAGAGTCCTTCCTAAACTAATTGTAGCCTGATACCACGGAGAACTATTTCTGGATCCAAAAGCTCTCCTTTAGGTAAAAGTTTTAAGTGATGTTTTAAAATATGAGTAAGCAAGCATTTCCAAAGTGCCAACAGAACAATATGATCTATACAGAAAATACCCTATTTTCAAACTGTTTCTTTTACAGAAGAATCAATACTTCATAATAATAACGGCAATAATAATAACCTATATTCACATAGTTAATGTAGTTTAACAAGCAGGTTTTTTAAAACAAAAAGAACTGTCCTGTTCAACCATCATTGTGTACACAAGGCAACATTTCCTTGGTCTAATCTCTAAGTAGAGAATCTGTAAAAACAGTTGGGTCTGCTGGTATAAAGATTTTTTCTAAATTTCAAGTGCGTGAGTGTGTATGGGTTTGGTGGGCTGGGAATTAACTTAGTACTTTATAAAACAGCAAAACTATTTGCTATTTTGTTGTTCATTACATTGAATGCACCTGTAAAAGCTTATAAACATGTTTTTGTTTTAGAGAAAAATCTGAGTGAAAGAGAAGATAAATAGATAGTAAAATAAATTAGCAATAATGTGTAGAACTGCAATGCCACATGGTTTACCCATTGGCTGCCCTATTGTGGCTGCCATTAAAAAAAAAGTCACCATTTTCCTGGAGGCTCACAATCTGTTTAGCACTGGGATAAATATATTAGATGTATTACCTGATTTAACCCTCACAACAAACTTATGTACAGATGAAGAGATGGACACCAGAGGAACTAAAATAACTTGCCCAAGGCCAAGTTATTTTATTAAGCAAGAAGGAAGGAAGATTCAATTCCCCTATAATCGTTTAGTGCAATTTGTAAACTTTAAATATTAAAAATTCAAGTAAAATTTGTAATGTTATCCTTCACTTCTGTAATCAAGCATATGCAACAGTTAAATATTCCTAAAGTTTAGAGACATAGTTACATCTTCACATAGCTGACTGCAAATAGAATGTATGTCTTATAATTTTTCAGAGTTGGTTCATTATAGGACTCTGCAAGGGATCATCAATTTAATTGATAAAAAATTGAAGGAAACAGCTCCCTTTACAATATGAATGGACAGAGACTAGAATGACTAGTGAGGAGAGCTGGAACTTCCATTGCACATAAATTCAGCATGAGTCATTTATCTTTTTAGCTCAAGCCCAATGTTGTTGAAAGCATGACATTAATTGATGCAAAATCTCAAACATCAGTGATTAGACATTCGAGAACAGTAGGTATTTTTAAAAGCTTGTTGACATGAATTTTTAAAAGAGTAGATATTACTAAAAGTTCAAAGAAAATAGCACAATTAGTAAGAAGTATTAATTGGTAGCAAAAATATAGCTACCATTGTTATAGCTTGAAGCAAAAAAAAAAAAAAAAAACCAAAAAAAGAAAATCTCTATTTTTTTGTTATAAATATTTAGAAAAACATTGTTTCTTTCTTTCTTCCGTATCATCTCCCCTCACATCCAGATAAGTCACCAATAATTTTAGCTTTTTTAAGACTCTCTTATGCCACCCAATAAGCAGCTTTTTAAAAAAATATATAACATGTTCTCTTTAGAAATGAAAAAAAATTGTTTTTCGGTTTTCTTTGTAGGTGGAAATACAATATAATCTAGAGAAGCCCCTACATTCTGGATACAGTTGAGTAGGAGGGTGACTCACATTAGGAACTGGCAGATGTCAGCACCTGTCATGAGGAGATGGGATCTGTGAGCCAAAACTCCTTGGGCTGAGAACACACTCCTGCAAGTCTTAGAGACTGGGAGCTAGAACAAGGGATTCAGGCTGGAAAGAAGCCCTGAGATCTGTTTGAGACTGGTTACCCTTGGTGAAGTCAAGCTGCTGTTGGGGCTCAGAGAATAATACCCCAAAGTATGGTGCTTTGGCATGTCGAGTGCTTTGAAAATCGAAAGGCCTCAGAAATGAGTCTCAGAACCAAAGTCTCTGTCTGACCTTCCCCTTTCTCATCTTCTTTCTTGAAGCACCTGAAGTACTCTCTCTGGGATTTCCTTATCCGACTAAGAAAGCTTCCTTCTAAAAGAAATGCAATCATCTTAACCCCTCAACCACCCTTACCACCCCCACGTCTGCCAAGAAATCTCATCAAGTAACCAAGAAAGATCAAACACTGAAAAAACAAGAGACTGGAGTCCTCATCATGCCCAAACAGACTTTTCATCTGTCTTTCTGAGAGTAGCTTCCAGAGAGTACCTGGGGAACTTTAACTGTATAATAAGACAAAACTTTGTTCCTGTGCAGTTCTGTCCCTCGCCTTCCCATAACTTGCCCCATTCTCTGTCAAAAGAAAATCATTCGGGTCCGTGCATCTTTCACCTATGAAAATAGTATTTAAGCCTCAACCATTTCACTCCTCTTTTGAGTTTCATACTTTGTGAATGGGTACCGCATGTTAAAATAAAATTTGGATGCCTTTTTGTTCTATTAATCTGCCTTTTGTCAATTCATTTTCAGCCAACCTTTAGAGGGTAGAGGAGAAGCTCTCTTTTGGCCCTTATACCACCGCTTGTGAAAATGTGATCCTTACGCATTTGTCAGAATCACTTGGGTTGCTTGTTAAACATGCAGATTTATGCCTCAAGCAGAGCTACAATCTCAAATTCCCCAGAGGCTGAGCCCAGGAATCTGCATTTGACCAGTCTTCCCAGGGGATGCATAGTCACACTATAGTCTAAGGCCATCTGTTTGCAGCCATACACAAAATATCTGTATCCTCTGCCCCTTTCCTTCACACTTAAGAGGACTATATTATTTTAGAGAGAGACATAAATCCACCTAAATTCAGGCAATTCATTTGAAAACGTTTGTATTTTATTAACAAGAAATTACTCATGACATATGTCACCGTGAGTCCCAAAGTGTGTTAAAGCACAGAGGTGAGAACTGCTGTGAGGTTCTGGGAGACTCCGACTCATTAAATTCCCACAACAATCATTTTGACTTTTCTACAGAGCACTCCAAAGACCTACCCTTCAGAGCTTATATTCTGATGATGTGATCCCCATAGGAAATACGTTAATCCTTATGAGAAATCAGATGATTTTGTGGATATAATACAACATTATAATTTTAAATAGAATAGGATCCACTACTGAGAAAGTCTTAATAAAGAGACTATAAAAAAATTCCCCAGCTGGAAATTCTAATTTCACGATATAATAACTAACATTAGCTCTGAAATCAAGGCATATTTTGGAATATCATCAATATTTGGTAGGCAAAGTGTGGGAAGCAAAAAGAGAATTTAAATGAACTTGTGCACATGCACACACACACACACACACGCACGTGCACTGAAATGCCAAGACCTATTATTCTGATTTTGTTTAAATACCTCCTCGCATTTTTCAGAGCGAATCATCCACTGTGGTCATTTGTTAAGCATCACTAGTTATCATTCTCAATTTGCAATTCACATCCATGGCCGAATGGCATTGCTCTTATCCAAATTTTTATTTTTTAAAAAAAGCTATTTTTAAGACTAAAACAAAATGTATGCATTAAAAGGCCTTTGTTAATTTATCCATGCCACTGGGCAGTAGGCCATAGATAGTAATGATCACTATTATATTAATTAGGATTAGTTTATAAGGTAATATGGAGGGTGAGGCATTGGGCTGGCAAATTTTGATCACCAGGAGGGCAGATCAAAAATTCTATGGGATGCAGTTCTCCTTTCATAAGCAAAAATGGAGGCAATTCAGGAGTGGCTTGAGGATATGGAGGATTTGAGATTGAGGGGAGAAGGTGCTGATAAATGCAGAGTAGGCTGGGGCATAACAGAGCCAGACATAAAAACCCTGTCATAACCAGGCATGGTGGAATGTTACAAAAGAACTTAAAGCAGATGCTTGTTTCCCAGATAAATGGAGATCTGCGAAGTGGGCAGTTCAAGACAAAACTCATTTTATTTTTTTTATAGGTAAACATTAAATCTCTGTGTTGTTTCTCATTGCTATAAGGAAGCATAGTCTCATCAGGACCTCTAAGCCAGGATTTTTAGATAAAGGTCGGTTTATGTTATAAAATTTAGTATATTACTTGAAGCAAAACCATCATGGAAATGCAAGAGTACAAAAAGTGAATTGCTGATTGAGTATAATAATAACTCTTATGCATTAAGCACTTAACATCTGCCAGCCATTTTGCTAAGTGCTTTATATATACTAATTGTGTGTTCACCATAATTCCATGATGAAGGTATTATTATTTTCTCAATTTTTCAGATGACAAAAAAAAGGCTAATTCAAATAAAGAAGGACAGCAGGTAGGTGACAGAGCTAGAATTTGCACTCAAATCTGATTTATTCTAGCCCCTCCACCTTAATTGCAAGCTTTAATGCTTCTAAAAACTAAAAAAAAAATTAATTACATAAAAAGCATTAACTGTAAGATTCTTATACCTACAAGCACCTCTGATCCATATAAAATAAGACCAAATTTGTCTTTTAAAATCCTTGCAAAATTTCGGGAACATTTTCATGGAATAAAGTATGATCCATGTGTAAATACTTCAAAACAGATCTCTAAAAATTATAAACACCACTGAGAGCTCAAGCCTTACCGCAAATTCTCCCAATAGCAGCTGTATCTAATAATATTCTTGCCATCCAGAAACTGAAGTCAACCTCCTGCTTTTTATCTCATCTCATTGGCAATTAGGAGTCTTACCTCATACCTGGGACCCAATCTATGGATATTCTTGCCATCTGACAACAGTGGTATAATCTTCAAGTTTTTCTTTCGTTGGGGACTATTTCTTCTTTAGAATGAGTCCCTATGACTTTCACTCTTCTCAGACAAGGACCAAAATTTGTCAGTGGACTTCCTCGTCCACCTGCGATCTCCTTCAAACGTCGTCTCATACATCAACACCTTCTGACACTTTTTCTCGTCAACACAGAGTGAGATGCCTCCCTTCTCATTGCACCACAGCATCCTGCACACCTGTGGCTTGCATCTTGCTTCCTCGTAGCTGTAAATTAGTTGCTATTTCATCAACCAGACTGCAGTATCCATCTTTGTATCTATCTATCTTGCCAGCATGGTGGCCAACCCACTGCCACATCCCAATAAATATTTATAAATTGTGACTGACTGCATGAATGTTTCTGATGAATCTTTAAAAAAAAATTTTTTTTTGCTTTCATTATTATTTTTTTAGAAAGTGATGTTTATTTTCCATCAACTTTCTTTTCATCTTGCTTAAGAGCTTGTGGAAGAACAGCTTAAGACCACTTGGTGGTTATTCCTGCCTATTCGGTGGCTTCAGCAGTGGGAGCTACAGACCAGGCTCCAGCAGGGAGCTGCTGGACAGGCTCAGAGGACACCTGTATAATTTCAGAGCAGTCCACGGCCTCAGGTTGAGTAGCAGTGAACGTAGGAGCTGGAACAATTCGTTCACCCTGAAATTCCTCCTTGGTCGCAGCCTTTCAGCAGCAGCCTCCTCTTCCTTTCCACTGTCTTCAGGATCTCCGCGGAAGTAGAGATCAGCCGTGACCTCCCCTGGGTGCTCATGGGAGACGGTGACACGCATGCGCAGAACTGCCGGCGCCAGGATCCACACCCAACCCCCGGAGTGAGCTCCCTCGTTGTTGCCTGGGATGGCCGTGTCCACTTAGCGCGGAGGAGAATCTGTGTGACACACAACAGTCGTAGTCAGGTTAGCACAAGATGCCTCTGTGAGAGGCTTGTAGTCAGCTGTAGAATCAATAACCACTGGAAGACACAGTTCCAGAAGGCTTCCTGGATCTGGTTAGTGAAGGTTCCAGGAGTGAAGTGGCCAGAAAC
Source organism: Avahi laniger (assembly GCA_963575035.1). NCBI lineage: Eukaryota > Metazoa > Chordata > Mammalia > Primates > Indriidae > Avahi > Avahi laniger. The sequence goes on from CAUYSK010062794.1 coordinate 141,299, forward strand.
AGGAATGCCTCTAGTGGCAGCACAGCCCGCTGGCCTGTATTCCTGGAGGATACGACACTGACATCAGCAGGGTTTTCAACGGCAGCAATGGCAGGAGCTTCCAGCAGAAGCTTCTTCCAGGTCCTCTTTGACTTCTGATGTAGATGCCATCACTTTTCATTTTGTAGATGTATCGTTCCATTTGGAAGTCAATGTTGGAGCCCCCCAAGTGGGTTCCTACTGTAAGGAATTTGAGGACATCCTCTTCCTTCATTTGTAGGTCATCAAGGGCTCCAGACACTGTGAAAGTTGCTCTTTAACTTACCACAGGAATCCAGAACAATGTTGCGTGGACCCTTCTATGGGTAGCTCAGAAAGGCTATTATTATTTTGAATTGACAGATAATCATTGTACGTACTTATGGGGTACAGTGTGATATTTCAGTACATATATACAATGTGCAATGATTGAATCAAGGTAATTATCATATCCATCACCTCAAACATTTTTCTTTGTGTTGGAAAGGACTCTTTTTGAATTATTTATCTTCCTCAGATAACATTAGCCCTTACCTTCTCTACATCCTCCTATGAAAAGAAACAAATTATTAGGTCTAGATCACCATTGATGAAACAGAGTCAACTATCGTCTTGGCATCACAAAGCTAGTAATATCAATATAGTCCCAATCTTAAAGGAAAAAGGTGTTTTTTATCTTCTCTTTGAAGATTTCTTTGTTGCATTTTGAAATTAAAAAAAAAATAACTAAAAACCTTATCCTGAAACGAGAAAGGAAAGATAGAAGAAATATTAAAGATTTGTATCTGCTAATCTTTTCGTCTGGGTCCAGTATGAGGTACCTAAAAGATACACACGCAGCCATGGCTCAAAAACCATGAATGAAATTAATCTATTTCTTTTTTTTTTAACATTCATTAATTGTTTTATTTTAAAAGAGACAATGCTATGGTTAAGAACACAGACCCAGGCAGACTGCTTGGTCCAAATCCTCTTCAGAGATCACTCATCTAGGCACTGTTTTTAGCCACTATTATGTCTTGTCTGGACTCTTGTGACATCCCTGTAACTGGTGTCTCTGCTTCTACCTGGCTCCTTACAGCCAATTCTCTAAAGAGCCTTCTGTTAACATGTGACAGCTCAGGCCTCTCATTCACCCCACCTCATCCAATGGCTTCCCATCTCACAAGGCATAAAGGCCACAGTTCTACCAAAGATCTGTAAGATTATTCACTCTGTCCACTGTGGCTCCCTGCTGTGTATCTGACCTCACCTCCTATTACTCTGCACTCTCCCTCTTTATTCTAGCCATATTTACTTCCTTGCTCTTCCTGTACATGGCAGACACTCCTGTGCAAGACCAGGCATTCACCATTCACCATTCCCTCTGCCTTACGTGCTCTCTCTTGCACGTAAAAATATTCATTATCTGTGTGGCTCATTCCCTGGCTGAACTCAGGCCTTTTCATAAGGAACACATGGACAGAATTTCCCTCCTTTGTCATTCAGTGGAAATCAACCCCTATTCTCTCAGCTCTTACTCTTCCTTAATTACCCCAACCTAACATAGTACAGATGCATTTGTATATTTCCAGTAACTGGGACTGTATCACCAGCCCCTAGAAAAGGATCTGGTACATAGTAGGGGCCCAATCAATCTGTGCTGAATGAATAATGCAAACCTCCACTAAAAGACCTTATAATTCAGTTATGTGGATAAGGTGATAATGTTGAAAACTAAAGGATATAAAAGCTAAATAGCATAATACCTGAATGATGTGCTACATAATAGTGTGGAATTAAGGGCCAGATACATAATAATAGGCACAGACAATAAGTGGGTGTCCAGGAATGCTTGAGATTATGCTATACATGACCGGGAAGGAAAATGATTTTCACCATTTCTGTCTAGGTTGTTGAAAATCTCCTTTCAAGGTGGAAGACACACTTTTGAGGATCACCTGCTCTCGCAGGCTTCCAAAAGTAGGAAAAAGTCTGGTCACCCTGTCAAAACCTGTCCCCATAGTTATGAGTTGACATGGATGCAACATTTACAAGGCTGTCCTGCACACTTTTGAGGGGACGAGTCCCATCATAATGTCCTGGGATAGGGCCAACGTCTACAGGGGAAACCAGAATGTGTGCAACTGAAAGCCTATGGTCTTGATATTCAAGTTGGCAGCCTCCTCCTTATGGTCTGGCTCCAGAGATTTGCTGTGTTCTCTCTCACAATCTAGAAACATAGAAAATGTGGAAGCCAGACTGCCTTACACCTACCACTCAGCTGTCTTCAGGGCACCTGTTCTTGTAATTACTTGCTTTGTACTCAGAAAATGCAAATAAACTTTATTATTAGCAAAAGCAAAACCCAGAAATGACGGTCCATCTAATGGAGAAACAGCAAATGAATTCTTAGTACATAAATTATGAAAGATTTAAGCGACTTTATACTTTTTAATATTTGTATCACTGACTCCAACTTCCTCCTGCCTTCCATTCTGATACACTTAGATAATTCTATATACATGTACTTTCAGATTTTTGAAAAACAAGCTAGGATGCTTACAAAATCAAAAAGATGAAACTGCATCCAGACATTTTAGCTACCAAATAAACTGCATGTATGATAGTGTTGTCAACACTATCCTCTACCCACAGTTACGACTCACAGAAAGGCCTCTCATGTAATTTTCCTGGGAGACAGTGTTCCAAGAGGCTTACAGCTTCCCTCCAGGGTTACAATTAAGTCACCTTTGCAAACAATTGCCTTAGAAGGATTTCTTCCCAGTCATTTGTCCTCATCAGAAAAACAAGACTACTTTACATTCTTTTTCCCTTTCAAGCTTTGCGTATGAAAACATTCACTCTGCCATGAGAAGCTGCATTAACCTTCATGCTAAAATATACTTTTATTTGCAGCACAAGGCTTCACGCTAAAACCAACCCCTCAAGACTGATTTTGTCAGGAGGAAGAATGTCAGAATCCCCAGAGCTTGTTTCACAAGTAGTTAACTTTAGAATATATCTACAAATATTACAGGAGTCTTGAATTCTTAGCTACTGTCACCTTCTGCCTCTAGGCAGAAGGATCCAGCCTGGGAGGTAGGTCACTTTTTATTTGTGAAAGAGCTTTCAGCGTTTTTTGCTTCAGCAGCACATTACACAAGGTTGGAATGATACTTAGTAGCTTAGCATGGCCACATTTCTTAAAAGCTAGATGCACAGCAGTATGCATAGCTTACTAACTTGTATAACAAAAAGAGAGGAAAGAATGTATATTCATCTTTGACTGTACTGGCATAAAGAAATACTGAGTAGGTAACAAACCTGTTTAGCTTTTTATCTTTTTTTGAGACAGAGTCTCGCTCTGTTGCCCGAGCTAGAGTGCCATGGCATCAGCCTCGCTCACAGCAACCTCAAACTCCTGGGCTCAAGCAATCCTTCCTCCTCAGTCTCCCGAATAGCTGGCACTACAGGCATGTGCCACCATGCCTGGCTGATTTTTTCTATATATTTTTAGTTGTCCAGCTAATTCTTTCTATTTTTAGTAGAGACGGGGTTTTGCTCTTGCTCAGGCTGGTCTCGAACTCCCGAGCTAAAACGATCCTTCCACCTCAGCCTCCCAGAGTGCTAGGATTACAGGCGTGAGCCACTGTGAAAAGCTGTTTAGCCTTAAGGAGGGGTATGGCAGGCTTGGTGGGTGGGCAGAGGAATAGAGGTGAGTCTTCCCTGTAGCCTTCTTGTATTGTTTGAGTTACAGCTTCCTCCAGGGTTACAATTAAGTTAACCTATTAAATTAAAAAATTTAAAGACATGGTCTTCTTTCGTAATAATTAACAACGTTTTGTCTTACCTTCGAAAGTGATTGTGATACCACTTGGCTCTTAGGTTTTACATGCCTGGGACATTAATTCAGTGTCCATGACTTCCAAAATGATATGCTTCTTATGAAAGTAGACCACAATTAGATTATTATCATGACTAAAACCTAGGTAGAGTTAGGTAGATAGCAAAGGATTCTGGGTCTCCTAGGCACGACAGTGGGCGCTGTTATGGTTCACCCCCTCAAAGGGGCTTTCAGAGAGGCTCATGGGAGATCCACATGCGCAGTAGGACTCAGGTCATGTAACTCCCCACTGTCCAATCAAAGTGGTTCTATGATGACGTCTGAACCATGGGGAGGTCCCTATTCGGATACTGTAAAATAGGACCCAGACCATAACCAAGGTGTCTCTTTTGCTGCGAGAAGAGGGCCGGTTTTCATCTGTGGCGTATGTACCTTGCTCTGTAAACCTGTATCTTATTCTTGCTCTATAATCCTATCTTGCCTCCCCCTCAATAAATTTCACCTCGGCCCTTACTTTCCGTGTGTCTGGTCATTCTTCAGCCGTGAGCACACCAAGAACTGGGAACACAGAACGAGACTGCCAAATCTAACAGTAGGATTTATTGAAAATAAAAACCAGGTTTTAATCTTGCCATCTTTGTCTGTCAATTTCGCAGCCTCCTTTCTCCTGTTAATGACAATGCACCAGCAATAAAATCTCTCTCCCCATTTCTTTCTTTGTTATCACCAATCAATTAAAAAAAAAGCAAACCCCAAAGAACAACTACCATTTAACGAGAGCCTACTATATTCTGTTCTATATATCCCACGCTTTACATTTTACAGATGAGGAAAACTCTGGCTCAGAACATTGAAGCGATTTGCCGGAATTGCTCAGCCAGCCTGCATGCCTAACTCTGCCTGATTAGAAAGCTCTCGTTCCACCCATAGGACCACTTTAGCTGCTCCCAAGGCAAGATTTTACTTGAGTGTTAAGTGATACAGTAACTGGAGACATTCGACTGTCAAGCTATGGAAATGCAGACAGCTATCTTATAAATTAAAAATTGGAGAGAAGGTCCTCATTTCCTTTCTTGGTCTAACATCCAGATGAGTTATGCTACATTGCTGCCTATAATAAAAATGGGTTCTGGAAATGTGTGTTAGAAAAATGGTCTGACTGCTAAAATATTTATCCAATGTAAGGATGGAAAAAATGTCTTATTACTTCCTTCCTAACCTCGAGGCTCTATAACTCTTTCTATTTAGACATCTAAGGGGTTAGAAGGACAATGTGTGAGAATTGTTTCATTATCCAGGGGATTAGCTAATAAAAAGTGTAAGATACAATCGCTCTATAGGAAGAACCTTAATATCACTGCCTTAGGCAGAGTCAATCAAGTAACTGAACTTTAATAATAGTAGACATGAGATGAATAATTCTTCTGGTCTTGTGGACTTGTCACCAAACCATGCACAAACTATAAAACACAAAGATAAATACAAATTAAACTGTTATAAAAAGACATGGCAAGCCACAGAAAATAAGAGAACATGTTTGCAATACATTTATCTCACAAGGGATTTATATCAAGAATATATAGAGAACTCATACACAACTACGTGGGCAAATGATTTGAATAGACATTTTTCAAAAGAAGATATATAAATGTTTAATAAACCCACATAAAGATGCTCAACGCCATTAGTCTATCAGAGAAATGCAAATTAAAATCACAATGAGATACCACTACAGATCCACTAGAGTGACTAAACTTAAAAGCATTAATAATATCAAGAGCTGGTGAGCATTTAGAGAAATTAAAGCTCTCATACATTTGTATTGGGGAAAGTAAAATGCACCAATCACTTTGGAAAACAATTCAGCAGCTTCTCTAAGCTAAATGTACACTTAGCATGTGTGGCTCAGCCATTCCACGCCTCAATATTTACCAAGAGAAATGAAAATACATCTACACAAAGATTTGAAAATCAAGGGTCACGAAAACTTTATACATAGTAGCCAAAGAAATGTAAACTAAATGCACATCAACAGGAGAATGGATAAACAAATGATGGTATATCTATATAGTGGAATACTATTGAGAAATTAACACAAAACAAACATAACAAAGCAAAACTTGAATTACTGATACATGCAAAGTCTTGGGTGAATCTCAGAAACATTACGTTAAGTGAGAGTAGCCATATACAAAAGAGCACATATTGTATGCTTGTATTTATATATAGTTCCAGAAAAGGCAAATCAATTTATAGTGATAAATAACGTATCAGAGGCAGCCTAAGGCTAGGGTTAACTGCAAAGAAGCATCGGGGAAATTTAATAATAACATTCTGTATCTCAAATGTGTCTAACCCTGATGCTACATGTAGATAATACATTTTTCAATACTCACTGAATTGTACACCGAAAATAGTTGAAATTTATTTTACACAAAGTATACCACGACAAAATTAAATTAAAAATTGATGAATATGGTTATGTTCTAAGAAGAGGTTTAAGACGGAGGTACATTACGGAAAAATCTGATTGCAATATCCAGGATATGATAGGTGACCAACAAATATTACTTTCATCCTCTTCTTTCCAGTTCTTATGTGAAAAATATAAGTAATGTTTTCAAAGGCAGTTGGCTATAAAATAAATACTGAAAAATATATGCAGAAAGACAAGATTGTGAGTCAGTGGTTAGTCATCTAAGAATAATCAAAGGAGTCTGATACTGTCTGTAAGGCGTCTGTAAGCTCTTTCCTTTTTTGTGATTTATAAGATGTCATTTGTTCTTTATCTTTCAAACTCTGGTATCTCTCACTTTTTATTATACTCATTTGGCATTTAGCACACATTTTCTACATTGGCCATTGCATTTTTAAGCACACATTTTCATTTTTCAACTTTGTCACAAATTCCTAAAAGGCAAGTAATGTGTCTGATGCCTCTTTTTTCCTGTAGCTGATTTGCACATAATAGGTGTTCAATAAAAGTTGAACATATTGTTGTTGATTTTATTGATATTCTCATCTTTGAAAAATCTTGTCTCTTCAATATTATTTAGTCAAATAATTTAGATGTCACATTACTTTAAAATGGAAAACTCCATTTACTTGAGAGAATCAGTCATGTAAAGACTTTTTCTTTCGCTTGATATGTTCATAAATCTATGATCATTCATTTCCTCCCTTGTTTAATCTCTCAATAAACACATATTGAACATCTCTCTTTGCCAGGCAATATGCTAAGTTCCAGAAATACAGACATTAGTATGTGCTCACATTCTAGAAAAAATGTCAAATACAACAGTAAATACTTCTAACAGGGGGATAAATATAATACTTCATAAGAGGTGTATGGAAAGAAAGAAAGATAATGCCAAGATAAAGTGCCAGATAAGCTTTGAAAATAAAATTTTGATCAAGCTCATTAGCAAATATAAAATTCTGCAATCAGATTTAATGTCATTTAGATATCTGAATGAGATGGTCTGTAATTGATACTATAAATAGAGGTTGAATCATTTTGGCAAAAAAAATTGAGTTTGTTATTCCAGACAAGTGGAGTAGCCCTCTCTCTCTGCATGGTGACTGGGGCACCAGCAGGTGTACCTAAAGTTAATAAGCACATTCAAGTCTTGATCCTTATTTATGGGAAAGAAACCTTGTTTGCATGTGACAGCCCAGAAAGTCAACAGTGAACTAGTGAACCATAATGTAATTAGAAGATAACTAGTGCAAAGTCCAAGTTACTGGATGGGTAGCTTTCTTCCCAAGATGGAAACACATTGGGCAATTTCGAATGAGAAGCTGGTCACTACGACTGTGCCTACTTACGTATTTCCTCAATTGTACTTTGATATAAGAAGTTAATCTGTGCCAATCTGCTCTATTTCTTTTTGCCAGAAAAGGAAATAAGAACATTTAAAAAAAACTGTTCTTTCAAGTCCTTAAAGCTTTCAATTCCTGATGATTAAGTTTCTGTGGGTGAGTGTACCCTTCTCTTTGGCAAAACAAAGCTTATTTTTTCACACATTGCCATTGCGTACAACTCTCCGGTGGCATCCCATCTAATTGAAAACTCAGATGCTCACACTAACTACCTCCTTTGTCAGGGCCCTTCTGCGTATTTCCTTTCTGAAATTTCCTACCTTAATTCCTCTACACCTCCCTTCACTTAGAAAATCCCTACTTATCCTCCAGCTCCTAATTGAAATGTCACTTTCTTGGAGATGACTTTCTTGACTGCATCCCTCCCATACGCACAGCTCTTACCCCAACAGACTAGAGAAGGGTTCCCTTCAGAGACTCTCACAGTATTTCCTTGTAAAACTTACAACATTTGTGATTAATTAGTTATTTGTTTATTTTTTACTTCCTTGCCAGTCTACACCCTCCAGATGGGCAGATCCTGTTTCTATCCTATTTATGCAATAGGCACCTAATAGTTATTAATAGTCATTTGTTTATTAAATGATGACATTTACAACAATACTGAAATTCAGGAAAATAATGGCTTTCATTTTGCTCATGAGAAACTCATGATAAAGTAGTTCTCCATTGTAAAATTCACACTCAATTTTAATAACACCCTATTAGATGTTGTATTTCCTTACTGCACCATTAAGTGTTATTATAAAACCTAGGTTTTATTTAGCATAAAAATTACTTTTGTGGCAATAAGTGTAATTCCATTTCATCATAATTGAGCATAGAAAAATAAAATTCTAAGCAAAGCAAAAGGTGACACAAATTTTCTTAGATACTGAGGTTGCCTTGCCTGGCATCTTCCTGTTCTGATCCTACTCTGTTTTGCCAGACCATTCACAATATCCCAACTTCTATGGTTTTATGAGGGTAGATTGAATCACCTTGAGTATCCCAATTGAAACATAACATATTTGGTAGTGTTATACTTCAAAGAAATGGCTTTTGAACAATACACATTTTTTAAGAGTATGTTATTACCGAAGTATATTATGTACCATTTGCTTTACACATAAAATTATCCAGTTTGTTATGAGCATGATCATGATATGTATGAAGACTTTTCACATAGCAGGCATATACTATCTAATTTTACTTTTAAGTGGTTATAAATTCTACCACAATTAAAAATGTCAGAAAAATTATCTGAAACTTGGAAATAAGACAAAAAGGTACGCATTACATTCCTTTAGCATCATACGAGGGCCATAGCTACTTAGGTTGCCCTAAAGAACTTTCTGTGATGCTCAGTGTGGTAGGCACTCAGCAAGTATAAGTGCTTAGCTCATGAAAAGTACAGAGTCGACTAAGGAACTAATTTTTAAATTATATTTAATTTTAACTTATTTAAATTTACATTTAAATAGTCACATTTAAATAGCTATTGGCTACCTTACAGGACAGCACAGGTCTAGAGGAATATACTTAGTTTGTCTCACTTTTTTGTTATTAAGTAAATGTTCCAGTCTTAGTAAAATGACTTATTAATTTGTAGAACTTTGTCCATTAGATGTACAAATAATTTTTGCCTAGTAGAACAATTAACCCCAAAGATGTATGACCTGGTAGATATTAGCCAATTTTTTAAATATGTCTCAGCAATTTTATCCTAACAAATCTTTAACTTGCTTGTATACACATAATTTCTCACATTTTTTCTGAACCAATCATAACATCTGGTTCTCTTGTTAATTAATATGTTATACAACATTATTTACACATATACAGTTTATGTTTACCTAAGAGTTATAATTTGAAAAATTATATTTCGATAGTTTTGGAGGTCATCCCCTGTGGTCTTTAAAATTCACCCATAAATTTACTTTTGCAATTTGCCAGAGAGCACCTGAAAAATTACAAAGATTTATTCTTTTACCTTATAAAAAGAAAGATACTAGAAATAATTAGGTTTGGTGGCTTTATATTTGCTAATTTGTCCAATACAATGCTATTGTAACAGCTGCATGGGAGAAAGTGTAAAATCAAAAGAGATGTTCAGACTTCCTTAGGCTAAATTCCTATAGATAAAATATTAATATAAATATTTTAGAAATTACATGCTTTTTGAGAAGGCCTTGGAAATTCTTCAGTGCCTTCCATAATATGTTCTTACCCACAAGGAAAACATTGGTCAAATCAATATGAGAACCTGTTAGAGAATTTTACTCTCCCCTATTCTGATAGTATTGGCTGTTGTAATAAATTAACCACAGCCAATTAGTCTCATCATCAAATAGATCTCTGCTTCTTGGTGCCTGCCTGAAGTCTCTGCTCTAAGCTACACATTAGAATTGGTATCTTCAACAAAGAAGGACAGTTCCAGAGCCTTGTGGAACAGACAGAACCAAGTACTGTTCAAAGAACAGATTCTTAGGGATGGGCTTCCTAATCCACATGGCTTAGACAACTTTCAGACTCCACCAGTAGAATGTGCCATGGTTTCTCAGACTTTTTTCAATCCACCAGCAGACATTTTATGTGAAAGCGGACTGCTGACCTTAGATCCAAGGGAACAAAAACTAATCACCAGGTCTAAATGAGCTCATGAGGAAAATTTAATTGTGGTTTTTTGTCTGGAATATGATTGGCATTGTTTTAATTTCTATTTTTCATCAATATACAAGGAAACACTTTTATTTTATTCTTAAGCTATCTTCACCTTTTTTCTTAGTAAATTGTGCTTTTGTAAACATAAATGTCCTAAATGGTATCTAAGTCACATTGACCCATTCAGAATTTGGAAACCAGTATTTTTAGAGTCTCGTTATTTTCCGTAGTAATAGGTTATTTGCATAGGATCAATAAGAATCTCTCCCTGTTTTTACCAGGATATAATTACATGAGTTAATGCAGTGACCAAGTCTATGCTTAGAGTGTCATATTTGACAAGGATTCTTATTTAACGAAGAGCGGCAGCTCATCATTAAGGAACAGACCTAAGCAAATTTGGAGGAATCTTTAGAATAGAAAAGTTCACTAAATTTACAGGTACTATAGGTGAAATCTAGTGCAAGGAATGTTTGGAGGTTGGTTTCCTAGCCTTAGGATAGAAGAGCAAGAGAGATTAAAAGTCCGACCCAAGATTCCTTACGAAAATTTCCAGATTGAAGTGAATTTTGTGGTCTTAATAGTTGCTCGGTAAAGTAAGGCCCTAGATTGGCAGAGCAATATCAAGGAAAACTATAGGGTTAATTAATGTTCTTGTTGCACCTCTGAAAATAATTGGTGCTGAGCTCCAATAATACCTTATTTACAAAAGAGGTAATGATGAGCTATATTTGACACACAGGCCTAATTGGTTGACCCCTGATCTAAACCTGCAAAAGTGAGCATAAAGTATTTTCAATAACATATGGGAACAAAGGTCACTGAGGGACTGTCTAAGGGAAGGGATTTAGTTCATCTTATTTTTTCCTATTGATTACAAATCCCAGATTTAGTGAAGTTGCTTGTTAACTTGCATAGTTTTGTTCTGTAGCAATGCAAATAATTTTTGTCTGGTGGAACAGATAACTCCAATGTTTAACCTTTTTTTTTAACCTCAGAATATTATCCTAATATTTGTTTTTTAAATTGCTAACATATACCTAATTTCTTAAATGCTCTCTGAACTAGTCATTACATCTTAGTGATATCCTTCATTAACTAATGAGTTAAGGAAAATCTTTTGCACATGTCCATTTTAAATTTTTCTGAGAGTTATAATTTTCCTTTTGAAATTATATTTTAACCAAGTGATAGGCTGATACAATAACATCAGGTTGAAATGAGAAGATACGGCTTCTCTTTCCAGATCTAATATGTCATGACACTGGACTGCACACCTGACCACTTGGAACTTCAAGCTTGTCATCTTTAAATTGGGGGTGTTGGCCAAGATTTCAAAAGTCCCTTTCAAACTTCACTTTAAATATTCTAAAACTGAAAAGTTTGAATATATCAATGGAGACAGAATATTCTTGAAAGAAAGAAACTTGTCCATTCTGAAAAGAACTCGAACAGACATGGAATACACCACATCTTTTCATTTCTCTAACAACTATGATGATCCATTCTAAATGAAAAGCATCATTTAAATGATTACTTTGCCAGGAGCAATTGTTCATTAATTGAGCCATTTGTTCTTTATATAGATAACTCTTGACATCCATATAGAATGATACAAAATTTATGTCTTTCCTAGAGTTTTCTTCTTGCCAAGACATAAGAAAAGGTCATTCTTTATGCAATGCTCAGATAGTAAGTCTCCTCATCTTTTTGCGACTAACAGCAAAGTTGCTATAGATCTGAAATGGAATTTTGATCTGATTTGAATTTAGACCAATGAAAAATTCTAAATTACTGAAACTTACCAAAGAAGGAAATTGGAATGGTTTGTTAAGGTCTGTAAAAAATTCTATATCCTAATGTTATTTTAAAATAGTTTATAAAGTAATTGAAAGGCAAGATAATAATTAAAACAATACAGATACAAGTATGACACCTACAATACTCACGATGACAGATAAATCATTCGGTATTCCATCCATACTGGATTTGGTTGTGATTTATTTTATACAGCAATTGAAAGATTTTTCTGTATTAAGAAAATAAGGGATATTGCAATATAGACCATCTAAAATCCAGTTACGGGTTAATTCTAACCTTAAAAGTAAGGGTTTACCCACAGAGCATAATAGTTATCAAAGTAGACCCAGTAGAAATTTAGCATCAGAATCAGAAGAATAAATTTATTATAAACCAGAAAATTTGTGCCCTTATCGAGTAGGACAATATTATTGTATTATCACTTCCTGTGCTTTGACTCTAGACACTTTGTCCCTGTGACGGAACCCAATCAGGCATTAGCTTTCCTACACCCACATCACATTGCTCAGTTGGCTGATAATTCAACTTAGTGTTTTCCACATATGCTACTGAGAAGTCATGTCTTTCTAAACCTCGTTGAGTCTTTGGATGATTATAAAAATTTCTAAACTTTTCTCCTTGATCAATATTTTGGGAGACTCTGCCAACTGTACCTTTATTGGTTTTTCCAATTCAAATTTTGACATAAAAAACAACCTCTCACATTTTCACTCATATACTCCTCACCACTAAAACCACATTTTTAAAACCAAATGTGAGTTTTTAAAAGTATATTTCCTAAAGAGTACACATTTTGGCCACTACGCCGGGTTATGTTGCCAGCCAATAGTTGAACTATAGCCTCATCCTTGTACAGAAATGTTTTATGGACAAATATATGAATATTTCATGACATTTTGCCCTTATTGTTTTATAGTGCTTAATGGTAAATAAAAAATAAAAGTGTTGGTGAGCCCAAAAGGGATCATAATTGTCATAATAGAATTGCAACAAGGTTGTAAATTATTTCGTATTTTAAATAAATACTTAATTGACTATGGGTGGAAATGTGGGGGGAAAATAATTATGCAAGCTGATAGAGGTATACCATTGAAGATTATCTTTAAAAGCTAATGTGAGAATTAATCAACAGACTATGGAATGGGAGAAAATATTTATAAGCTATACGTCTGACAAAGGGTTAATGTCCAGAATCTATAAGGAACTCAAGCAAATGTGTAAGAAAAAAACAAATAACCCATTACAAAGTGGACAAAAGACATGAGTAGACATTTTTCAAAAGAAGAGAGACAAATGGCCAACAAACATATTAAAAAATGCTCAACATCACTACTAATCATGGAAATGTAAATTAAAATCACAATGAGATACCACTTTGCCCCTGTCAGAATGGCCATTATTAAAAAGTCAAGAAACAATAGATGCTGGTGTGGATGTGATGAAAAGGGAACGCTTATACACTGTTGGTGGGAATGTAAATTAGTACAATCTCTATGGAAAACAGTATGGAGATTTCTCAAAGACGTAAAAGCAGACATACAATTCAACCCACAATACCACTAGTGGGGAGCTACTCGAAGGAAAAGAAGTCAATTTTATTAAAAAGACAACTGTATTCATATGTTTATCACAACACAATTCACAATTGCAAAGATTTGGCACCAACCAAAGTGCCCATCAACTGATGAGTGGATTAAAAAAATGTGGTGAACAATGGGAAGAAAATACCTAAAAGTCATACCATAGCAATTTTCCACTTAGAAATAAAATACAGCCAGTTGGCTAAGGGAATATATGTGGTTGTTTGTGTGGAAGTATGTATTTTACGGCTGCATGCCTATGAGATGACAAAACTCCAAGAGTGTTTAGATGTGAGCTACTCCGAGTATCAGTGAACTGCTTTCTATATCACTAATTTTGTCAAAGAACTGCTTATCTTTATCAATTGCCTCTTCAACCTGAGCCTGGATCCTGCTCTGTGTACTGTGAAATGACATGTTCATGTCACTGACCTTCTCAACAAGTTGGGTTTGAAAGGCCCCGTAAGCACAGTCCTCCCAGGGGACATATGTAGTCCCCTCCTTGGATGTAGTCATCCTAATCCAGCATTCCCCGGGAGAAACAGCACCATTATTAATCCCCATCAACCACCGTGTTGGTGGTTTCTGAGGAGATGAGAAAAATCAATAACATCTGCATCTAACAAAACTCCTAATTGAGACTTGGTCTGTAAAAGATTTAGGACTAATGCTTTCTCTTCCTCCTGTCTGTGGGAGTGCCTGTCTTTTCTCCCTGAACTGTGTGATAGAATCACCAAAAGAATTTAAAGAAAAGAGTGCAGGAGTGAGAAAATAGTCAAATACTTGTTTATTTGACCAGGTATTGAAAAGAGTGAATTCATAAAGTTGCAAAACTTTGTAAGTCAGCATGGAAATTAAATTTGCTCAGATACTGGCATGGACACTCAACAGACATTATCTCATTTTTCTCTTGTCAAAACTCTGTAAAGTTCTACCAAAGGGGCCCAAAGGATAAATTGCTCAAGATTTTAAGGTTTTAGGATCACATAGAATGAATTTAAACTGTAAATTTGGCTTCTATGTCTGCACTCTTGCTATTGTATGTCTGCACTTTTGCTATTGCAGCACACTGCCTCTCCTTATCTGGCTGCCTCTTTGACCTACATCACTTTTGCAAGGAGTCTTCTATTCAACCCCATCTAATAAAGCCACAAAGCCATTCTGTATCATAGCACTCTCTTCTTCATTTTCAAATTAGCACTTATCAGATATATTCTGGTTTATTTAATTTGTAATAAGTTATCATAGTAATAACAATATGATTTTAATAACAATGTATTTGGTTAATAATATTTAATTGTTCGGTTTTTGCCTATATCGCGTCACAAAATAATGGAGAGCACGAAAGCTGGGATACGTTATGTTTACTGATCTAACTGCCATACCTGAGATACAGTGAGAGATCAATAAATGTGTAGTAAAGAAAGATAATCCAAAGACATTAAATGCTATGTCCAAAATTTTACACTGATTCCAACATGCCAACTACAATGATCAAATCATGTTATGGGGAATAGCAAAGCTTATTTGCAACTAAAACATCTATGGAATCATGATTAATATTTATCAACAGATTTCCTTAGAATTTTTAACTCCCTTCTTATTAAATAAAAGATTTAAAGGAAAGAGAATGAGAGTATATCAGTGGTAGCTCATGTCCAAATCAGTTATAGTTGGTATAAACCAGGAGGGACAAGTTAAAATAATGTTTTGGATAAACTTGCTGATCAACAAATGCATGGTACACATTTCACACTGTTAATTGGGCTTTTATACTCAAAGACCAAATCTCATGTATTTAAAAGCTTTGTGCCATACCTATAAACTTATTTCTTTATAAGTAACAGCCAATTCTGGAAACAATAAGACCTTTGCTTTTGAGAAAAACATCTTTCCAAAACTATATGGATTATAACTTTCCCCTTTTGCCAAATTTCAACAAAATACATAGTTTGTTCCTCCTGGTTCATACTACTGTAACTGATGTGGAGATGACACACCACTTATATACTCTCATGCCCTTCCCTTTAAGTCTTTTATTTAAGGGGAAATCATAACAGGACTTCAGAAGAAAATCTCAAGTTACATGTAATTCTTATTTATTGCAGCATGTATATGTAGCCAACAGATTCTTAAAAACTCATATTAGAATTGTAATTACCTTTCAGGACAAGTAAAAAGGGATCACTTGTCATTTGTTTATGTTTATTTCTTCATCCTTTCAACAAACACTGTCTCCCACAAGCTTATCATTGGAAGCTGGGCCCTGGCTGACTTACTGCATTTTTCTGTGGCTTCTGTTAGACGACAGCTTTTCTTACACAAAGCACAGGCGTTCAGAAAACAAAAATAAAAGCGAACTGCAATACCACAACAATTTTGCTGGTACTCCTCCCTTTATGTTAGCTCCTACTGGGTGGTTTAATAATGTAAAACTATCTTTTTCCATGTAGAAATAACGTAGAAGTTATCTTTTAAAAATGTCTTACTGGAAAAAAAAATGTCTTACTAAGTATTCTTAAAAGAATCCTTATATTCTGTCTTTTATGAAAAAAAAAGAGCATCACTAACAGTGAAATCGGCAGAACAAGATTCAACCATTCGTTGAAATTCTTTTAACTAAAAATATGTATGTTAAAATCCATCTATCAGAAATGTCTACTTTACCATTATCCAGTAAATCCATATATATTGACCTTCACTTGGATCTACTGGGCTGCAGGACTTTTTAAGGTCTTGAGATATCTTCAAGCATCAAAATCACCAGATAATCACTCCTTTCACACTTTCACAAATTAGTTTTAGCCTTTGCATTTTATTGTTTAGCTTAAGCCCCACTTGTCTGCCAGCAATCCTGAATTCCTGCTAAGCATTCTGCCAATTGTCTTCAGTCAATTAGGTCTAGCCAGTGGACTTAATTTCAGGATTTAAATTCAGGAAGTTCATGTTCTGACAAGAATATCTAATTCTGAATAATATCTATGTTCTTGCAATTTTTTTTCCCTATCGTCATTGAATTCAATGAATCTTAGACTTAACATAAAATGAAGTTATTTTAAAATTATTAATTGGACATGTGTAATGATAAGAAAGACATAAAACTGAAGTTTAAGGCTGCAAATCATTATATATTGGACAAGAATTTTCAAAACTAAGTTTTAATTTGAAGACTTGAGTCATCTTTACAGACTTAGAATATGGATAAGTTTTTTTTAAAAAAAAAGAGAAAGGAGGAAACTTTACCAACACAAAGTTTATGGAGTTACGTAGTGTACACCAACTTGAAAATAAATTGTAGTTGCTCAGTTAACATCTTTCTGGCATCTTTCTGGCAAATATAAGTTAAAAAAATTACTTTTGCTTCAGAAAATAATGAAAGTCTATTACTAAGCCCAATTTGATTTCCCTTACTTCTTTCAGAAGCGAGTTATCTTCAAAAATGTTTTGTCCTGCCTAAGAAATATTATTATATATAGCAAATTAACAAGTTTTTTACATATTTATATTCATTTGCATCTTAAGGATATTACAAATTATTGATTACAATCACTTGTAATTTTAGTTACATTTTAAATATATATATGTAGTAGACTTATGTAGCAAATATTAGATCAGAATATTCAAAATATAAAAAGTATGAAACAGTAAAATGAAATTGTCTCTTCCTCCCTTATATTCTCTGTTCCTCTTTCTCCTACCAAATAAAGAGTTTTAGGAGAAGTACAGATACCTTTTCAAAAATTTGATACCTAAACATTTTGAAATCTCATTCAGGGTATTTCAATATATCAAATATAGGGAACTTAAATATATAAATTTTTGAATCACTAAAAGTGTTTTAAAAATTCTTTAACAAAAGTTTTTCATTAAAGTTACATTTTAAGATATTGATGCCTTCCGTTGTGTCTTGGTTACATATTTTCTTTCCTGAAATGAATTTTAACAGCACTGTTTATCTTAAAATTTCCCATGAATTGACTACTAACGGAATTTAATATTTTATTTATTT
Organism: Avahi laniger; assembly: GCA_963575035.1. NCBI lineage: Eukaryota > Metazoa > Chordata > Mammalia > Primates > Indriidae > Avahi > Avahi laniger. Next base: position 159,078 of record CAUYSK010062794.1, read on the forward strand.
ATGAACACATTTACCTGTTACATTTTGAAATAAGATACATAAATTTAAATTAATCACTGTGGTAAAAACTATAAATAACAATTTGTCAAGGCTTTAAAGTTTTCAAAGAGCCTTTAATGCATAAAATCAGCACCAAGGCCCTAAAAGAGCATCTTCATTGATTTGAAAAATACTTAAAGAGAATTTCCAATTTCCCCCATAAAATCATAAAAAATCGTTTGGATTTACTAATAGCAAACGACTCCCTTGTCACGCATGATGAAATTTATTGTCAAACAGGAAAAGGGAATCTTAGATTATTATTGTTTTTTAATGTTTCCGTGTGCCATCTACTAATTGTGCTAGTGAGTCGAGAAAAAGTATGTGGCATATGATACATAGTCAAGGAAAAGCAAACTAGACTTCTCTTCAGTGGCTTTGCACTGGGAGCCATTGAATGGCTTAACATTTTTCTGGCAACCTACATCTGTGATAAGTGTATTTGGACTGCAGAAATAAGAAAGCATAAAAAGACTCCTACACTGCACCACAACAATGATTAGAAAGGAGAGTCTCTGAGCTTTGAAAATGAAATGCAGAATCCAAGCCCCACGCAGTCTGCAGCCCCGAGCAAAATCTCTTTTCCATCCAAACTCTGTTGCAAACCCCGCTTCTCTTGCAAACCCACGGCCGCTCCAAAGTGGAGTTTCAGGCCCATCGTTAGTGGTTTCTGTCACCATGTAGGTGCTTTTCCTTTATGAATGAAATATGCAGATGGCATCTTACATTGGCTCTTTCAATGAGGAAGAAGGTGAAGAGATGCAACTAACACAGCCAGCGCATCAGAGATCTGGGACCGGCGTACTTACACCTCCAAACGCCTCCAGATTTCAGCCTCTGGAAATGTCTAGCCCATTTCTTTATGGCACTGTTGCTTCCATCAGCTGTGGAAATTAACATAAAATAATATATTAACCCGATAGGTGCTGGACAGCACTTCAGAGTTCAGATTCAGGGAACACTAAAGGAACATTGGCGGTGTGCAAAACCTGAGTGATAAATCGCAAGTAAATACCTTCTAAGCGCCCAGAAGGGGAAGGATGTCGAGCGGCTGCATCAGCAGCCTGCTCTGCTCGCTTCTTGTGTAACAGCAACCGCGGCTCAGTCCCTCTGCCGGGCGGGGAAGCGCGGCGGCCGCTCGGCGCTGGGCGGTCCTAGTGCCTGCTCCAGGTTAGCACGCGAGGTAGCTCCGAAGAGCCCCTGATGCATCTAGGCGTTGTCACCAAGGGTTTTCAGGAATGTCAGGCTGTTAAGCATCAGGGCAGTGGGCTTAGGGTTTGGGAAAAATGATAGAGTTCGCTAATTTCATCCAGACACTGTTGTTGAAACCTAAAAGGATTATAGATGATCTTGTCTGTTCAATAAATGGTGCTCATGAAAATACTGAAGCCAGGGGGCTGTTAGAAAGAAAACTCATTTGCAAATATATTTGCTGAAATACAATTGATTTTTCCACATTTAACATGCAAAGGGGAAAAAAAATAAAGTAGGAAATTTTTAAAAGTCTGGTGTGTGTGTGTGTGTATATATATACACCATTTACAAGCAGCGTTTGTTAAAGGCCTGAAAAGTCCATGTGTAGCCTGTGCTGCTCAGAACTATAAAATAAAATAAATGCAAAAACAAACAGAATGAAGACCCCCCAGGAGCTCTGAAAGAGGCAAAACATACCCATGTGGCTTGATATAAACACCACTCTTCATCTTTCTCTCATCACTCCCCCGGTTTTTTCTTTATAGCACCTTTCCCCACATGACATTTATATTTTTTAATTTAGTTATTGTCCGACACCCCACTGCAATATATTATCTGAAAGGGAATCTGTCCTGTTGACTGTGAAGTGGAACCACGGGAAGATTGCCCAGCATGAACTAGGCCCCCAATAAATATTTGTGAAAAGACTGAAACGGACGCAAGCTGAGAAATTACACTGTAGAATACACGCACAGAAGTTCATCTCTTAACCAATGCAACTCAATTTATCATACCGCACTGAGCAACTGCTTCAGTTAAGGGACTGTGCTAAGTACATGTTTGCCTCTAAGAGCTTATAATTTAAATGTACCGAAAAGATATTAATATATGCATATAATCAATTACATGTACATAGAATATTTGCCATAAAAGAATGGACAGCATAAGTCAGGTCCTGTTGTATTTGCTAGGGGCTTCTATGTTTTGATGTTATGGGTCTGATGCTGAGCTGGGAGATTAGGTTTGAGAATTCCACATAAATTCCTTTTTTCCCAGAGTATGTAGTTAAGAATTCGAGTGATAGTGGGCAGCTTCCTACAGAAGTGGCCAGAATGTGCAAAGTTCAGTCCAGCTAGATTTGTTAGCAAAGTAAATAAAGGCACCAGGAGAGATGAAGAAAGGGCTTGCAGGTATGTGGGTGCTGTGGGCTCTGGATCAAAGCCTTGCGTTGGCAGGTAGTCAGCAGGTGGATGTCCAAGTCCACCAAGCTGTGGTTGCCTCCCCTCCGGAGCAGGGAGGGCCAGTTCGTACCTAGTGATCTGAGTGTCAGACCGTGCCAATGAAGTATGGCAGCAGTCACAAGGTGTATCAGCTGATAACAAGTTAGTACGCCAGTGAGGCCGAGGCTCGGGGGTTCAGCAACAGAAGGAGGAGAGAAAGAAAATATCGAGGTAAGACTCTTGGAGAATTCAAGGCTGGGTTTGCTCACAGGAAACATATAGACCCGAAGGGCACAGGGTAAGACTGAACCCAACAATGAGGGACACGGATGTTTTTATGATCTAAGGATTCGGAAATCAATCAGCTGCATTGCTCTCAAGTCACATGCAGGGCAAGCAGCTGTGACTGTGGCTGAGGGACAGCTGTGAGGATAGGGAGCCAGGCTGGCTGCTAGGAAGTTGGGTGAACATGGAGTGGTTCTGCCCAATGAAAAATTGCTTTGGTCAGTCTAGAAGACTGTGATTTGCTTACCCATTGCACTTCTTTCCACTTCTTCCCAATTCAGCATATTTTCTTCAATGAGATTCTGTTTTTAAAAAAAAAGTTGACCAGCAGCAAAAGGGGCTAATGCCCTCTCGAGAGATCCTTGCAAGTACAGAGTGGTGCGAGGACTGGACTGTAGCGGGGTGTATATGTGGCTGGCGTGGGAGGGAGGTGATGCCCCACTGTCGAGCCCCTCTCTGTAGCCACTGAGTTTTATGAATGTTCCAGAGCTCCCTTGGGAACGAGGCACTACATCCATAGCCGGGCCTCAGAAATTCACTGACTTGTCATCTGTGCAATGACGCCAGGTGGAGGGAGGAATGGTAGGGCTGCTGAGAGACATGTCGCCATTGAATCAGAAGGATTCCAGCATGAGGAACCAGACCTCGCCCCAGGACATGAGGGTCGAGGGTAGTAGTGGGTCTCTGTACAGCTTCATGGCTGAGATGGAGATGCTTGGAACAGAAAAAGACTTTGCACAAACTGAAAACACAAAGACACTGCAATGGACTGAATATTTGTCCCTCCTCCCCAAATTCACATGTGAAACCCTGTCATTCCTCCCTCCACCTGGTATCATTGTACAGATGACAAGTGGAAACCCAATGTGATGGTATCAGGATGCTGAGCCTTTGGGACATGATTTGGTCATGAGGGTGGACCTCTCACGAACGGGGTTAGTGCCTTTATAAAAGAGGCCCTCGAGAGCTTTCACCCTCTTTCCACCATGGAGGACACACTGAGAAGTCGGTAGTCTGCACCCAGAAGAGGCCTTCACCAGAACCTGACCGTGCTGGCACCCTGATCTCAGACTTCCAGCCTCTAGAATCATTAGAAACAAATTTCTGTTTATAAACCACCCAGTCGATAGTACTTTGTTATGGCAGCCCAAAATGACTAAGACAGACACCTCATAAACTCTGTAATACTTTTGGCCCCAGGAAAGCTTGAAATGTGTGGGTGCTGTTCCCCTTTCTCCTTACAGTCTTCTGGGCTCACACAGCTGTGTGGGACTCAGTGTCTGGAGGCATCACTAGGATCCCACCAGGACATGGACTGCTGGCCCTACAGGGACTGCTGTGTTGCAGCAACCTCTTGTCAAAGGAAGATGCTTGTATCACAGATCTTGGGCTCAACTAGCCAGAGGCCAACAGTGACTATGAGAATAGTGTGACTTGGACCACTCTGTGACTTTTTAAGATGATGGTGAGGTGAAGGAGATTGGAAGGGTCTAAGATTATAGGATGAGCAGGTGAGGGAGGGCTCAGATCCCGTGGGACTGGTTATCTGTGATACGAGGCCTTATTGAACACACATGCAAGTAGGTTGTGGCAGTCAGGTGCCATATGCAAACGCACCTGTCCTAGAACAGAGTGGGATAATCACTGGCTGTGGGATTAGAGACCTGGATTTAAATCTGATCTCTTTGTTCTTCCATATAGTTGAGTAAACACTACTTCATATAGTTGAGTAAATATAGGCTTCTTATGATGATCAAGTGTGAACTACATTGAAAGACCTAGCACAGAATCCTGCCTGTTCAAAGAGAAAAAAAAACTCTACTAGGAAAAAAAGTCTTTATTTTTAAAAAAGAAAGCTACTATGTTTAGTAACATTAAAGCCAAAGGGTGCTACTGTGGAGATGCGCAGCATAGACAATAGCAATGACTTTTGAGTTGTTTTCACTTTGAAACTCTTGGAGACTGAATCTCAGTTTCCTCCTAAATACAATTCAGCAATAATACCTGTGCAGAGAGTTTGTTAAGGATTAGATGGGAGCATGCATGCAGAGTGCTTAGCATGAATATTCTATAAATGGATCAAGGAATGGTTCATTAAACTGTGGTTGTTATTAAAATAAAGCAGAACCTCCCTCCTTGAAGCATATGAAATGTGAATCATGTGTTTTCTCGATTCATGTGTAACAGAAATTTTCTATCTCAAAACAAATAATCAAGTGTGCCATACTTGTCACTCTTCAGGATCTGGGGTGATCAAATACTTGAATAATAAAATCAAGTAACAAGACTCATCTAAGACCAGAGTATAAAATGAATTTATATTGTATTGAAAATGCACTTATCAGCACCACCAGTCTTTGTAAAGATTTGATTTCCACAATATATTCAACACTTTCTTAAGGATATAGGTGCTAATATTGTAGAACTGTGTTATTTGTATCAACCCTGAAAATAATTTATATTTTTTGATAGAGTAAAGCTCTTTGAAAGACACTCCAATAAATCAGTATTGCCATCATGTGCCCTGTCCCCCAGGCCCATGTTCTTCTGTTCTCACTACTTGAACTGTAAATAAATGAAGATTCAGTAGTGTATATTCCCAAAGCTATGTCAGATGTGCTTTTACTATAATTGCATAATTTAATTGAATATTGTTTATACTGATAAAATATGAGGGCAAAAGAGATCTATTTCTAAGAGAGAGAAATGTAAAGCTTTGTAATAATCAGATAAAGATGAGTAACTAAAAGAAATTGCTGCCAAATCAGGTATGGACAAAAGATTTCTAGAAGATTGAAAGTAAATGTATATCGGCTGGGCGCGGTGGCTCACACCTGTAATCCTAGCTCTCTGGGAGGCTGAGGCGGGTGGATTTTTTGAGCTCAGGAGTTCGAAACCAGCCTGAGCAAGAGCGAGACCCCGTCTCTACTAAAAATTAGAAAGAAATTCATTGGACAACTAAAAATATATAGAAAAAATTAGCCGGGCATGGTGGCACATGCCTGTAGTCCCAGTTACTCGGAAGGCTGAGGCAGGAGGATCGCTTGAGTCCAGGAGTTTGAGGTTGCTGGGAGCTAAGATGATGCCACGGCACTCTCGTCTGGGCAACCCCGTGAGACTCTCCCAAAAAAAAAAAAAAAAAAAGAAACTAAATCAATAAAAAATATAAGATTCTGTATTCAAATGGCTTTGCGAGGGTTGTTTTTTTTTTTTTTTTCTCTTCTTGCTTCACTTAAAAGAACTAAAACTAGAAATTATAGACATTCATTAATACTCACACATACTCAAAGAAAAGATCTTGGTCTCACCTTAAAAGACTGGCAAATAAGTTAACATTTAAATATTTTAAGTTGAGGTAAACTATTTAAGTTACATGTCTTGTGATTTCTAATTTAACATTTTTTATTAAATGACCAAGCTTATATCCTGATCACATCGGACTTCCCCTTGTAACATGTTACGTGCTTTGCTTGGACACAACTTTGGTAGCCTTCCTGGCCTGAAGCAAATTAAACATTTATAATGACACAAGAAAAGGCCTTACTAGGGACTCTGCTTCAGTATATATAACAGAAATTAAAGCAGTGGCATCTAACATATATTCTTTTAATCACATAGCACAGAGCACCCTTGCCAACAGGCTAAACAGAATCCAGGAAATGAGCACAGACAGGACAGTTCCACACATAAACTCCTAACCAGGCTGAGGGATTACACCCAGTTTGTTTGCATAGTTAATGGGGTGGAAGACACACCCTACAGAGGGAAGATTACCTTGAGAATATCTTGAAAATACATTCTTTAAAGACAATGGAAAATTAAGGAAGGAGATAATAAATATTAGAGAAGAAATCAACAAAATAGAAAACAAATCTGCAGTAAAACAACATATAATATAAAGAATCAACAAAGCCAAAAGTTATTTTTTTTATAAAAGCTAATGTAATCAATAAATGTTCAGCTAGAGTGGCTAAACATAGGAGAGAAAAGGCACAAAACCCACTTAAAAACACTTTAGAAAACCATTTGTCAATTTCTTACAAATTTATACATACATTTGTCATATAACACAGCCATTCCATTTCTGGGTATTTTTCCAAGAAAGATGAAGATATGAATTTTCCTAGCAACTTTAGTTGTGATAACTGAAAATTAAAAACAACCCAAAATCTTCTATAAGAGATGCTCATACAATAAACAAATTAGATAATGGATCACAAACGGATAAACAAATTGTGGTATATCTGTACAGTGAAATACTACTCATCAGTAAAAGGAATTAATGGTTGATAGATGCAACAACATAAGTGAATCCCAAAATAATTATGCTGAATTTAAAAAGCCAGACAGAAAGGGTATATATTGTATGATTTTATTTCTATAAATTAATAACAAATGCAAATTAATCTATAGTTACAGAAATCAGATCCATGGTTGCACGGTTATGTGGGGACCGGGTGGAAGAAAGGAAGAAAGGACGGATTATAAGAGTGCAAGAAGAGATGGCTGGGAGCGATGGCTGAGGAATATGTTCATTGTATCGATCGTGGTGATGGTGTCATAGTGCACACACATGAGTTAGGTGAGTCCTCAAGAAGCAAATACCATGACAAGATCAGATTGCAAGAGATCTACTGGGGCAATAGACTGTGAGGAAGCTGAAGGAGGGATCCAGAGGAGGCTGGGTGAGCCCTCAGACATGCAGCAGAACTGACCCAGGTATAAGAGAGAGGAAGGTAAAGGAAGCAGGATGGAAAACAGGAAGGTCTTGGACTACAACGGAGTTCTAAGAAATGTTGGCAAGGCTCATGCGAAGTCCCGCCTCTTGCAGGAATGGGCCTACCTTCGTGCCCCGCTGCATTTAGTCACTGGGGTAGAAGCAACCTTTCAGAGATCGGTGTTGTTAGTCACTTACTCTCCAGGCAGAAGACATGAGAAGTCGTGGCTGGGGCCACCCTCACCAAGTTAGGCACTTTAAATGTGTGTGGTTTACTGTATGAAATTCGGCCTTGATAAAACTGTGAAAACAGGAGACACAATGGCAGACAAAGCAGAAGTTAAACACGACAAGAGAATACTGGGGACAACATTACATCAGTAGATTTGGAAACTGGAAAATGGACAAATTCCTAGAAAAACATAATTTACCGAAACTGATTCAAAAGAAACAAAGTCTGATCAATCCTAGCATTATGAAAACAATTAAAACAAATATCCCATAATCCAGCAATCCTACTCATGGGGTGATAGCCAAGAAACGTATACAAGAATGCTCATGAGAGCAATATTTGAGTTATAAAGACTTAAAATATTCAAATAGCCATGAAAGGAGACTAGATAAACCATTGGTGCTCTATTTACACAAGAATAATATACAGCAGAAAAATGTAGAATCTAATTTTTGGGTTTATGGGCATTCATAATATTATTATTATGCTTTTAATCTAACGTATAGCTTATACTAATCCTTCGTATGTAACGAATGACATCTATCTTCTTTAATAAGAAATACGAGAGAGAAAAGCCCTACTGCACACAGAGGAAAGAGTGTTAGAGCAGCGAGTGGGAGCAGTGCTCACATCTGATCTTCTCTCACGCCAGCTTCATAACATCCTGCCACCCCTCCCTGCCCCACTCGGGCATCCTTTGCCTCTAGACTAGACCACCGAAACAGACTCCTATCAGTTTACCTCTCATGCTCACATCTTCCCCAGTGTTTTCCTTTGCATACTCCTGCCAGACTGTGTCCTTTCTAAAAAGTTCTAATTACATTCATTTCCTGCTCGTAAGTCTTCAATGAATTGCCATTGCTTACAGAAGACAGTTAAAATTCCTTTATTTGGTATCTAATACTCTTCAAGTTGGCCTCAGCTTGCCTTTCTGACCTTAATTTCCTTTACTTGTTTGTTTGCCAGACTCTGAGATTTAACCAAATTGAATTATCCCCCATTCTCCAGTAGTATATTTTTAAACCCTTATGTATTTTTCATGAGTTCTATATGCATAAGATGTCTTTTTATCACTTACCCTAATGCCATTTGTCCACTCCATCAAATCATACCCATTCTTCAAGGCCCAAGTTGAAAGTAGTTTCATTTATAAAATTTTTGCTTAATCCTATCTTCCAGAAAATGTATCTCCCTTCTATGAACTCTTCACAGTAGACAAGTATTTTTATCTGTGCCTGTCATATATGATACTTTCTACCCAGTGGTTTCTGAAAGTATTATATTTTGTTATTTATTTTTATACTGCATTACTATGTGCTTTGTGCCTTCTTTTTCTTTTAATCTTCATTGTGCTGTGGCTTCCACAAAATAAAGATGTTTCTACTGAATGAATAACTCAGTGAATAAACTGATCATTAGCCCAAGAGAAGAGAGTCTTAGGGTAGTTCCATTCCTCATGATTCATCCAACACTGGAATAAAAACCAGGGAATTACAGATTCAGGCCTTCACTAGTATTATATAATCTAACCTATCAATGCTACTACTATTTCCTCATCTAAAAAGAGGTACTTAATCAGGCATGTTATACATACCTTATAACACATCAAGATGTAATACTAATACATCAAGACAACCAGGAACCAGTTTCTTTCTTTCTAATTGTACTTCTCAAGGGCAATTCCTACTGATCCATCTCACTGAACAGGTGACGTGTGTTGTGGTACATACTTAAAGTTCCTGAGATTGCACTTGCGGGATTGAGAAGCAGTATGCACTTCTCACTCTAATGTTTACTCACAGAGTTCCAAGTGACACAGGGACAATAAAAGTATACTATTCATAATTCGTAGTATCTATGGACTATTAACTACATCAGATGACAAAGAAGCATTTGTTATTGGAGGAAGTAAAAAATTCTCACCATGGTATATTAGCATGTTTGTGTATTTTTTGTTGAAAATCAGCTTTATTTAGATTCTTTTGTAAAGTGTGGAGAACAAACAATTTGCAGTGCAACTCATTTTTTTATAGGAGTTTTTCATTGTCCATTTGTATAACCTTGGGTAAGTTATTTCTCTTCTCTGGGCTTCTGTTTTCCTATTACTAAAGCAAAGGGACTCAACCAGCTGATATCTAAGACCCACCCCTTCCACCTCTGAGAATCTGGATTCTATGTCACTATACGAAAAGAATGAAGGGCAACATCTCGAATAGGTACGCTAAGTCCACCACTGAAAAGCCAATGTGATGCTGCTATGTGGCTGCCACTGGAAGTTTTTGTGTTGGAAGATCCCTGGACATCTCCCTCCTTACCCCAAACTAAGCCCACATTGTTTGTGGCTTATTCAGAGTTTGTGTGCTGGGAAGGGCCTAAATCAGCATCCTGGGGAATTAAGTCTTCTTAGAAGCCACTGAATTATAAAGGAATTTTTTAATATGAAAAATATGCTATTTTTTTTTTAGAAATGGCTTAGGACTTCCAGTCTTCTGGCAACGAAGTAGATAGACTGACCTAGTCAAAAGCATGAATCGATGGATTTATGAAGCTTTTCTTGTTTTAATGACTGTCAGCAGTGGTTGTATGTTTTATATAAGTTTTTATTTAATCTTCATTTTTACATTTATGTTTATAGTAGTGCAATTTCAGGAACTTTACGGGGAGCTAAGATGAAATCATCTCCTCTGTAGTAGTCATCAGACCAGGACAGCATTTTTGCAAGTATCTGATGTCTCCAGATTGCTTTAGTTTATTTTTCTTATACTTCTAACTGTGCTACCAGAGTTGACTTGCTATCATACTTCCTTGCTCAAAAGTTTTAGTGGTTAAATTATAATAATGGCATATTAGAGCTTAAAAGGATCACAAATAATTCTGGTCAATCACCTCATTTTACTGTCAAGACAACTGAGGACCACGGAGATTTAATAGCTTAAGGTCACCGTATTAGCCTAAGTTTCAGGTAACCAAAACATTTGTACACCCAAAATACTCCAAAATGAAATAAAATAAAATAAAATTTTAAAAAGCATTAAAAATAAACAAATAATAATAAAAAAGAATATTCTTTTTCTTTTTTTATATTTAAAATTAATCTTTTTATTTTTCTAGTGTAAGAGGAGAAATCCTGTGGAGTTACTCTTCAAAATATGTAACTACCAGATACTTTACGGGAGATTTGTCCCTTTTTCTCTAAATAAAATGATAGATGTAGTGAAATTTCAGCTGGATAGGGGTCATGGTCCTGGGATAAGCTGCAATAATAGATCAGAGGGCCACCTGGGATTGCTATAAAAATAGTCTGAACCTATAGGGATTTAGTTGTGGACAAATGGGCAAATTCTTCATCTTTCCTCTGAACTCCATGCATGAGAGATCTGTGCTGATTTAGAAACCCAAGATGATCCTAATGCATGAAGTTTCCCATCTTCACATAAAGTCCAGAAAGAAGTCAGGGAAATATTTAAATATGCTTTGGTCATAACTCTTCAAAGAGAATAAGTGGAGAGTGACAAACTTTGAAGATGATTTGTCTTCTGTCATCTGCAATTTCATTCTCATTGTGACGAAAGTATTCTCTGTCCAGAGCATGGAAAAAATCCTAATTTTGGCAGATACCAAAATTCCAATAAATTAATAGAAATGTTGAGTGAATGAATGAGGTATTCCATCACCTCCACAATGATTAAATATTCAAAAGGAGTTAATATATGCAAAGACATTCAACCCAATTTATAATTATGGAAACGAGCAAGGAAATAAGGTATAGACTCATTCAATGCCAGCTTTAACCTAGTTCCTTAGCTTGTGTTTGTCCTAAATTCAGTACTTTTCATTTGGTTATAGCACAAATGTGCTAAAATGGGAGGTATTTATTTTTATACTTAAAATCAGTCTTTTCATTTTTCTAGTGTAAAATGTTTATTAGCAGGTCTGTATTTCAAACAAATCTAAAATGACTTAATTTAACCTTCAAAAGGAATTCTCTGTACGATTCTTTACAAAACTTGAAACCACTTTCTATTGAATCAAGCTGTTTGAAATCTAACAGTCTCTGAAATTACATCGTTAGAAGTCATTGAAATGAGATTCTGAAGCAATTTGAGAGAATTTTTAGAAATCAGAGAGAGAATTAGAGGCATTTTTTTGTATTTCCTATATTTCCTCTTATTTCTTTCATTTTGATATTGAGTCACCAGGCTTGCTCACATCCTGAATTAATTTCTTTTCATCTCTCTTCTGTGTCGGAGCTATCTGTGTAATTGTTAGTACGTCATTACTTCATCTTCATTTCTGAGATGACTGAACTGAGCATGAATGACTTGGTTTGGGACCAAGATGTTAGCCTGGGTACACTTTGAGCTCTCGGCTAGAAAAGCACTAACCGGCGTAAGGTGCTGTAATTACAATGTATAGCCCCTGACTCTGCAGCACGTTGCTTGGCTACTAAGTCATTCTCCTTTTACTGTGATCTATACTTCCCCTTTTGGGCTATTTCTTTTCTCACAAAAGCTATCATCTGGATAAACCGCATTGTAACTCTTGTCTTCTCTATGTATGAAAATGAATAATTTTGATCACAACTATATTTCCTAAGAAGGTGAAAATCATTCATGAAGAAAAGTCTCTATTCATTTTTAGAATTCTTTATTTTTAAAATGACATGTCTGCTACATCTTTAATATTTGTATACTGCTACAAAATGTTCCTCATAAAATGGTGCATATATAGGCTTGGGCTTTTTCTTGTGAATAAAGCTTTAAATGAAATGATTATAAATGCTTTCAGAATACACTCATAATGCAATGACCATCTGCCTTCTAGATTGCATTTTTCAGTAACTGACTCATAAAAAGCAATTTATCCAAAATTCAGCAATATGTGTAAATAACACTTAATAATGTTTTTATTTCTAAAAAAATATTAAATACTAAAATATTTTATGGTCTTTTTATTCTCTCTTGTATGATGACTAATGAATATCAAAAATAATTTTATGTAATAATTTTGTGTTGAATAGGAAACAGATTGTTTCCTGTCATTTAGAAGACTAAAATCTAAATGGAAAAAGAAGATTTAAAGAAATTATATAAAAATGGTTGTCACTACAGTAGTAAGTGAATGATGGTATGATTCAGATCCTCAATGGTGTGAGGAAATTAAGATTAAGAATAGGTTTCATATGGTCAGGCTAATCTGGTAAGACTTCAGAGAGTAGGGAAATGTGAAATTTTATTTGAATAAAATGTAAGATAAGTAATGGTAGAAGGTGATGAGAGTGGTGGAAAGCAGATTTTTCAATAATAGAACGATAGAGATATCAAGAATGAACAGAAATGGAAGAGAAATGAGCTATGCGATTTGATGTTTGTATACTGGGATAAGTGAGATGAAGTCAATTGATGGAGAAATTTAATTACCAGGCAGATTAAAAAATTTATATTTAATCAAATAAGAGGGTAAAATTTAAGTAAACTAATAGAAAACACTTAGAAGTTATTACATTGCAAAAGTGGACATTATTTTTGCATAGGCATTTGGAGTGGCGTGTAGCGCTGAGTAATGGAAGATGTCATCTAATCTTCTTAATGAGCAATATAGACATGGAGTGTTTCTATCGTAGTATGATCATAAAGTATATATTTTGGCATTTTATAAAGGAATAATCAAAACAAACATAGAATATACACCAAATAATTTAAGAAATAAAAATGAATTGAATTCTATCTTGAATCTTAATTGAATTTAGTATACTATGTCTGAATTTTTTAGTTTGTACAGTAACATTACTTGGGGGAAAGTTTTCTGAGGTTGTGTACATCCAGCTGTACAATGAAAAATAAATAGAAATGCAAAAATTGAAATATGCTTGATTGATTGTCATAAAGGTAAATTATGGGCTGTAATTAATATTTGGCTTAATATTGTGGGATAGATAGTTGCTAGTTACTACATATCTCATCTGCTGCCCTGCGCTCTCCACTTCCTATGTAATTAGGTTATGATCATGTGACTATTTCTGGCCAATGGACTGTGAACAGTGGTGTGTGACGTGCATCACCTTTAGGTCAAGACAGTTACGAATATGTGTACCCCTTTCATTCTTCCTTTCCCCTTGCTACAGTGACCTTGGAAGCCATATGCTGAAATGAGAACATCACAAGGTGAAGAAAGCGTGGGTCTCCAAGTCACTAGGTGGAAAAGAGCCCTTCAAAAACTCCAGAAAGAAGAAATAAGTTCTTCTTATACTAAGCCAAGAGTTGGCAAGCTATGATCCATGGCAAATCTGCCCTTCAGCCTGCTTCCTATGGCTTGCATGCTAAAAATAGTTTTTACTTTTCCAACAGCTGGGCATAGGAAAACAAAAGAAGAATAATATATTGCAATCCATGAAATTATGTGAAATTCAACTTTAGTGTCTACAAATAAACTTTTATGAGAATACAGGTGCTCTCTTTTGTTTATGCATTGGCTGCTTTTGTGCTACAAGAGTTGAGTATTTGTGATAAAGACTATCTGGGCCACGAACTCTAAAATACTTACTACCTAGCTTTTTACAGAAACCTTTTGGCATCAATGCCTGCCATCTCCTAGGCACACATGTGATGGGTCCCTAAAGACGTATTTTTCCTAGTTGATTCCTGCCCTTCACCAATGACAGCTGATTAGACAAGAGTGAAAACTGACCCAGACTGAACAAATAAAATTATCTCTGCATTGAAATTGGAGTAAAACTTGGAATTCAAGGGATGAAGAAAGATATATGTCAGGTGTTTCTAATTGCTGGAAGTGAGAACAAGATCATTTGAGAGCTATGTTCAGCCGTTGTCCAACATGGGCTCAAAGAAGAGGAGACGAGAACCAGTGGATTACAAGAAGGAGAGTGAGAGAGAGGAATTCCCGGTCCCTCGACACCTCTCCCATTCTTGGTTCCAGGTGTGCCATACTTCCTTTTCTCACCTTTTACAAAATACTCCTTTATCTTTATTTTCAATGCTTTGTAATTAATTGATTGATTTACTTGCTTGAGCTGGTGTAAAGGAATTTCTTTTACTTGGAATGGAAAAAAGCATCTACGGACTCTGACCTTAAAAGATTTGTAATTAAAATTTCCAGAAAGCTTTCATCAATATTTAAAAGGGAAAAGCTCTAGTGAAAAAGAGGCAATTTGTCATAGAGACAGCAGCAACATCCTACAGGTATTCTAGAGGCCTTTTACAAAGTTTCTAATACATTCTTCAAGGTTTAAGATAATGTTTATAATTACCTTTTGTACCTCATATTTTCTTTTATAATTTGACATAGTAACTAGAGAGATTTTTTACATGTAATAAAGAAGGGGTTTGAGCCACAGATTCATTACTTACTTGCTGCATGACTTTGTAGAGTAACTTAAGCAAGTAAACTGCTAAGGCTCGGTTTCATCCTTAATTAAATGGGAGCAATGCTCTACAGGTCTAATAGCAGAATTTCTTAACTTAAAATTCACAAATAAAATGCAGCAAGTGTTCAAAATTTCTCAATATTGTAAGCAAAATTTGATATGTGTATGTATTTTTATTTTTTTTGCCACAGAGGGCAGATAGCTTTCATCAGAATCTTAAAGGGGTGTGTGACCCAGAACAGGATTAAAAAGCATTAACAAAAACAATTTTCATTAAGATCAATGAAGAAAAGGTATGAAAAGTTTTTAGCACAGTACATAGAACACTCATCATTTATTCCAACTTCCAGTCTATTCTAGTCTTATTCTCCCAGTTATGAAACAATTCCTTTGGGGGCACAGACTATCTTATATTTCTTTGTATGGCTTCTATTGCACTTAAGTGCAGTAGGAAACTATTACATATTTATTGAATAGATTGCAAAAAAATGATCTCTTGTGTGTGTATTATTTTCAATTTCAAATGGTCCTTTTTCATATTTTCATTTTTTTTCTTTTAGCTTTTTAGACATGAAATAAAACATGGGAAAATGTGGAGAGAAAGTTTTGGCAGCTAGATCTCTTTAGATTAGTGTCTATAATTGTATTTTTCCCTTAAAACCTCAGGGATCTTCCTGTCAAATTATTTCCCTCAGAAATGCTGTCACTGCCGTGATGCTATTGAAATTCTCTCTTCATGCCACTACCTCTGACCTGCTTCCTTCCTGGCTTTGACCCTTCCTGGGACCGCATCCCTGTTGGGTTGCTATGCAACCAATCCCAGGAGGCAGTTTTACTGCACGTATGCTTTCCCTCAGATGGATGATTTGTTTTATGAGTTTTTATTCAATCACGATTTGAATGTAATTCTTTCCAACATCTTCAACTGTAGCTTTGAATCTTGGGTTTTGACAAACTATTGCAGTACACAAGACCTTAAATTTTTATTCCTGATTTATATCTAATTTCTTCTCTAGGAAGCCTTCTTTTTTGATGTCCCGTATGAATTTCCTCCTTTTTCATTAAATGTTGGCGTGAGTCTCACAGTCAACCAGTTGCAATTGCTCAAATTTACATTTATATTCTCTCACTGTGTAATGATGATTTTCGACCTGGTTATTTAACTGTTGGTTGCATTATAAACACTAAAACTGTTACACTTAAGAAACACACATAATTTACTGACTTTTACTCTCGATTTTACAACCTATTCTGGAATTTTTCTAAACATAGAGTGAAAATGTCAGCGATAAAATTGTTGTTACGAGTTAATTCTTTTTCCTTTAAACATCGTAAAACTAGCTACAAAATGTGGGTGGTCACTTGATAGACTACACTGAATAATTAAATATGTAAAAGCCTAAAATTATTTGTATCCTCCTAAACGAATTAACATTAGATCTAATTACATGTAATAAATCAATTTATTTTCAAATGTAGGTGCCTTTCTGAATATATGAAAATAAGCCCCCTATTATTAAAAAATTTGAAAATATTTACAAAGAAAAATTTTAACAATCTTACATTATGATTTGGACTATTCTATGCTAGCCCTGAATCAAACAACAGAGATATCACTTTGATCCCACCAAATTGCCAAATTTTTTGAAAGAGCAATATAAAACCTCAGTGAAATGATTGTTCTGTATTTTTTGAAGCTTAGTAAGTCAGTATATCCTTGCAAGAGACAATTATTTTGATATCAAGAGTCTGAAATTATAGCTTTGTTTTACTTCCCAATTTTTTGACCAAGCAAATTTACTTCCAGATGCCCATCCTAAGGAAATACCTAACATTCAGACAAAAAGTTAAGGTTAAGGCTGATCGTCACACAGTGATGATAATGAAGGCTGTGATTACAAATGTTGTCTTCCTACCAGATTTCCCTCTCTTTATACATACACCCCTTCCACTCCCCACAGGGGTGCACGTGATTAAAGCCTGGCCTCGTGGAATTTCTCTTGCAGATTATTTGAATTTTGGAAACAGGTACAGCACACAGGGATGAAGGAAGTAAGTCTTCCGACAGCAATGTGCCAAAGAGAAGTTCCAGGGGGATTTCATTACTACTGTGATTCCTACAACCGCTCTGGATCCTGTCTTTCCCAAGACTTGAGCACTTAGTTCTTAGTTCTCTTTACAATTTTCCTGGTGAGCTAGTCTTCCTCCTATTTATTTATTTGGGTATGTATTTAATAGAATCAATTTCTTTGGCTTAAAAAGTCTTATGATGTAGAAATTAGGACCATATTGTGTATTGTAAGCACTCTAGCTCTAGGGGATTATGGAATATTTGAAATGGGTTACAGAATCACAATGGATGAGGCTACAGACAGAGGAAGTTTGGCTATACTCTGGGAAAGGAAAATGGCATCCTTAGGTGAGCAATGAGAAACACCCGATCATGTTATGACCTGTCGCTTTCCCCTATGAATCAGCCCAGGAGGGAGCTCTGGGAAGATCAGCCAATTTCAAGGTGATTAGGAATATCAGGACCAGAAGTGGGAAACAAAACAAAACAAGGCATTCCAATCTCAAAATTCTTACTTTAAGGCAGCACACACAATAAAAACTCAGAATCAGTGTGTTCAAGGGGCAGAAGAATAGCCTCTCTGCTTGGCCAAGAAGGTTGAAAGGCAAATTTAGATTCGTTTTAGAGAATTAGACTCTAATTCAGAGGCTACTGAGCTACAGCATCCCTCGAATGAACAACTTTGAAATATCTCGCATGTTCAGATTGGAGGATGTTACAGAAAAGTTGGGATCCCAGCTGCTGAAAGGAAGAAATATGGGAATGTCTAAAGACCTGGAAATGCTAGTGCTGCTCTATCTCTATTACCGTAGATTTAAAATAAGTTTTGAAATGGAGAGATATGAGTCCTTGTATATAAATAGCCAAAGTTATTATTAAATACAAGTTAGAATTAAATAAATGCTGGAAGAGATACACGAAGAGTTACGGGAGAAAGGGCACTATGGTTTGCACCTGTAATCCCAGCTAGTCAGGAGGCTGAGGTGGAACTCTCGAGCCCAAGGAGTTCAGGGCCATGCTGAGCTATGATTGCACCACTGCACGCTACCATGGGCAACAAATCGAGACCACATATCTAAAAAACAAAAATAAGAATAAAAATAAAAGAGTTATGGGAGCATAGTTAGATTAATGATTAACCTAGAAAGAGAATTTATAATTGGGAGAGAGCATGGAGTTGAGTGTGAAAGAATAAATAAGAGTGTTAACATGTGGAGAAGGAGGGAGAGATGATATATATTTGATTTTAAGAAAACTCAAACAATAAAAATTTATACTATACTTTGTATTGATCAATAGAGAAGAACAGTGGACTTAGAAATAGACCTAGACAAATAGCTCAACTTGTTTTTTACAAAGGTGCAAAATCAATGGTGCTAGAGCGATTTGATACCCACCAGCAAAAAAAAGGAAACTTTGACCTAAATCTCACATCTCATACAAAATTAACACAAAGTATATCATACAATTAAATATAAAACAGAAGACTATAAAATGTTTAGAAAAATAGGATAAAATCTTTAGGATATAAGGCTAGGTAGAGTTTTTAGACATAACACCAAAAAGTATAATTTATAAAGGAGAAAACTGATAAATTTTCATCAAAATATCTAAAAAGTTGCTCTATGAAAGGTCATGTGAATAGAATGAAAAGATAAGTTATAGCTAAAATAAAATATTTGCAAACCACATCCTGAAGAAAGGCCTAGTGTCTAGAATATACAAGAAATTCTCAAACCTCACAGTAAAACCTCCAAATAATCCAATTGGAAAACAGACAAAAGATATGGACAGACATTTCATCAAAAAAGCTATATAGATGACAAACATGTAAAGAAGATATTCAACATCGTTAACTATTAGGGAAATGTAATTAAAACCAAAACAAAGTGTTATACACCTATCAGAATAGAAAAATTAAAAAACAGTGACAACACAAAATGCTGGCATGGATGCAGAGAAACTGTATCACTTTTATATTATAGGTGGGAATTTAAAATTTAAAATGATACATACATACATATCTCAGAATGCTACTAGCAAAAAAAAAGGAACAAACTTCTGATACACATAACAACTTCAATGAATTTCCAGGGGTTTATGATGAGTAAAAAAGGCCAATTCTGAAAGGTTACACATTGTATAATTCCATTTATATAACATCTGAGAAATGAAAAAAATTGTAGAAATGGACAAGCAATTCCTGACTGCCAGGGTTTGGTGGAGGTGAGGGAGGATGTAGAGGGGGATGAAGGCAGGTGAGTGTGATTAAAACAGAACAATTTCAAAACCACAGGAGGGCACTGTTCAGTATCTCCATGTGGTGGTGGATACACAAAACTACACAGGTGGTAAAATTGTACAGAACTAAACAAACACACATATACACGTGCACATACATACACACAAACACACAGATGAGTGCAAGTAAGACTGAATATTTGGATAAGGTCAGTGGCTTATATCAGTATCAATATACTGCTTATAATATATTAGTACAGTTTTGCAAAATTGTATCATTGGGAGAAACTGAGCAGAGTGTACAAGGGGTCTTTCTGTATTGTTTCTTACAATTGTATGTTAATCTATAATCATCTCAATAAAAGCATCGATTTAAAAAATTGATTGAAAATTCACGCTTACAGAAAAAAACATGTTAGGCGTTTATTATTTGCTTGACTAAATAAACAAAAAGATTTTTAACCCCACAAGAAAATAATCACAGAAATGCTTTAACTAAATTTATATACGCATTTTTCTATACTAAATTCACAAGGAGAAAAAATTGGATTCTACATTTTGAAGAAATATACCCATTGTTTAAAGTGAGTTGTGCATTTTTAAAATTTTACTTTCGTTATCAGAGCAGGCAAGTCCCACTCTATAATGATTATGCTTCAAAACATGCTATTTACAAACTCATGGTAATTGCTTTAGTAGTAACAAAATTCCTACATTCATTCTTAACCCTGACTTGCTAAAGAGAGTTGGAGGGATGTCTTCGGTAGCATGTCATTTTCCCAAGGGCAGTTATCCAGCACCTCAGAATGCTCCATGCTCTAACTGAGGGGCACCCCATCGTGGTCAGCAGGGGAATGTTTGAAAGATAAAACAGATGGGGGAGCATGAGTTCTCAGTGGCCCCTGGAACATTTCCCAGTTGTCTGTACAATTGGCGACATTCTTTGGTGATGTCCTATTTCCCTCCAGAGTGTCACTTCCTCTGCTGTTCAGGGATTGGAACTGTTTAGTAGGACACGATGTATTTTTTCTCTAGGTAAACTTTCCCCTGGATACACACTTCTGAAGTTGTTAATGTGATTGTTTTATAACAATTTATTCAAAGTTTCATACTTGCTCATCTTTGTAAGTAAAACACACTTTTTTTAAAAGATGAGATCAGAAATACAGATGTTAATGGCTAGATTTATTTTCAGAAATTAGAAAACTTATTGTTGAGGAGTTTCGGCATATTTAACAGGCACTTTACTCCCTCCCCCCACTCACCCAGAATAAAAGGTACAAATCTTCATAACATTGTATTTCCAAACCCACATACATCTGTGGCTAATAGTGCAAGAACATGACGGAACTGAAGCACCACAGAGACATCTACTGGCTGATTTCTTTTCTTTTGGTTTGGCTTTTCAGAGATTATACTCTGTGTCATAAGGAATTGTAACCAAACAGGACTATTTAGCCTTGCATATAAGCACTATATAATACAGCTATGCAAACCATTATATTGCCCCAAAATCTAGGACAATTAACTGGAAATATGGAGGGTCTGATGTGCTCACAGTCCGGTTTTCCCATCACATACACTCTGCCAGAGTCTATAGCACTTCTGACAGCCAAAATGGCAAAGGGCCAACCCCATTAAATCTAGCAAGCAAGGCAGAGGGTGGGCACCAACAGGGAAATTCACAAATATGACCCACCTGGAAAAATCTGCAGATGCCATTCCAATCTTTTCATAGATTATTTCCTATAGCTCAGTAAATAGGCAATAATTATGAACAGAGTTAGAAATACTTGTTTGGGACATTTTCTTGGAATCATATCTGAAGCTGAGTACCTAAGGATTTTTTAAGAGGGAGACTTAATGCAGTAAGTCTTCAAGGCTATTGGGCTCTGCCCTCGTGGACAGAAAGGGATGGTGGCTTTGGTGGTCCCTGCCTCATGATAAGTTAATGTTTTGCAAACCTAATTTTACTTTTCTAGAATTTTTCAACTGTTGCTCTATATTTTTATACTTCATGGACATCTTTGGAGGCTTCGTTGTTTTTAGGTTTCACTACAGAGAATATTTTACCTGAAATACAATTGCGGAGAACAATGATAGCATAAGCTGAACTGTGTAACATTTGATTGAGTTTTGATTCAATTATAGAATAAATTTGGAGGCATATGAGGTGATTCATGGATCTTAAATCATCACAGGCTTAGATGTTGGACACAAGAGTCATGATTTATTTCAGTGGCTTTCCTCTCACCCTTTTTCGCATGAGGAGAAATCATGTTTACGGTAGAAACAAAGATAAGAAACATTATCTGTCTAGCCAATTTCATATAAAATATATACTTATTAGTATATAACAGAACTACATTGATATCGATTTGCAAAAGAGAAATGGAGAAGCACACTAAAGAAAAGGTACAGTTCCTTTGGTTGATTTAAATTAATTTTAGAATTGATCGTATTACCGTAAGCATTAGCTATGAGGTAGGATTTCTATTGTTTTTGCTGATTATGAAGGCAGTACATGCTCATGGTAAAAATTCTAACCCTTCATTATCCTATTGTTTTCCAGAGAAAACCACTGCCAAGAAATTGCTGTATGTTCTTTCAAGGTTTATATGCATATGCAAACATGCATCTCACGCACAAACGTAAATATGGAAACATAGCCTAGTACTCATTTGTCACCTGGTTGCTGCTTTTTTCCCTAAACTAAGCATGTTTAGGATATATTGCTTTGCAATGCAGATAATACCTACTTCATCTTTTCTAAATGTATTCTATATTTACACAGATATTATCTCTCCTTTCATTTTTCCTTTGAGAGAACAGTGTTCTTTGACCCAAAGAAATAATTGGAGGTTATGATCTTCCTATTGAAGGCCTTTCCCTGTTTCTCCTAGTTCTGCAATAGGCCTCCGTCTTTTATTATCTGTTGCCTCCTTTACATTTTTCCTCTAAATCCAGCAGGTAGGTGGACAGTCGTCTCTTTTCACAATGCCAGGATTCATTCTTCCCCTTGTCTTATGGAGTCATTTATTAATAACAAGTGGCACATGGAGTGTCTACTATTAATATATTTCAAGACCTCTGCTGCACATTTAATAGATATCAGTCAGCAAAATAAACATGAGCCCTGCCCTCTTGAAGCTTATAGTCGATGTTGTATATATTTCTTGATTAAAAGAATGTATGAACAAATTAGGACTCTGAAGCTCAGAGGAAGTAAGTTAACCCTTGCCCTGACTAACTCAGCTAGCAAGTGGTAGACCTGTCATTGGAACCGCTCTCACAATCATCACACTTTACTGATTCAAATGCTTTTGTTTCAAATATTCACTCATCTCCTTTGGGAAAAAAAAATCAAAGGAAGAGATATTTCTTCCTAACTCTCCTGAATGCCCCAAAGCTAAAATTTCCTTTAGGAATCTCTGGTGGCTTTGGCCATTATGTTCTCTGAGCCTAGTGGCCAAGTGTCCTGGAACAGCGGGAAGGTGAGAAAACATGGTAGGTGAGGGAAGATCTCATGTCTTTATGTCCAATGAGCAAAGATAGCAGCAAAATCCTCTGATATTTCATTTTTTAATATACATTTTTCAAACGAGTTCTTGTATGCATAGTGGGCCACTAATGTCAAATACAGTTATCTCTTCTAAAAAGTACATTTTCAGAAAATTTGTCTAAGCCTAATAATAAAAATATCTCACTTTTATTGTCATGTCTATGTATTTAATTATTAGTGAGGTCAAGCATCTTACCCTTTGTTTAGATTCATTACATAGATTTTTTCTTCTGTAATAAACACATTAATGTCTTTGTCCATTTCTCATTTTGTATGTCTATAAGTACCTTATTAATTTGTAAGAACTCATTATATGTAAAGAATATTTAAATTTTTTTCTATGTGTTGAAAATACTTAATATTTTTCCCAGTTTGTTGTTGACTTTGGTTTATTGTGTCTTTATCCTGTAAAAATTAAAAGACTTTCATGCATTAACATCTATCAATATTTATGTTTAAAACTCTGAGTTTTGGTATGGGATATATAGTGTGCCTACATAATATAAATTTCATTTTATCTCTAATTTTTAATGAAATAAGGTGACATAATACAGTCAGCATATTTTTAACAATTTTGATATCTCTGTAAATATTTGATTATACACCATATCTATTAAAGTACTTAGAAACTGCTCAACAAATTTCACTCTGATTTTCTTTCCTTAAATTCACACAGAGGTGAATTCTGACAGAGAGGAATTTGGGGCACAGCCTTAGCTCTAAAGAATGTGGAAATAATTCCCAGTGTTCAAAGAGAAATTCAGCAAAAGCTAAAAGAAAACAACCAAGCAAACAAATAAGGAAGTATAGGAATAGATAGAGAATTGAAAATGGTATTCTCTCTTGCTTTCTCAGATGATTTTGTTTGTGTGAATACAAAAGCAGGCCCTGTGTGTGACCAGTGAATCTTCCCAGGCATTCTGGGGACTGTGTTGTCAGCCATTTTAATGGCCTATTAAGCACACGATTGATTGGATTAAGCATGCAGCCATCCCAATTAGACTTGAAGTAATCAGACTGACCATGTTAGACCCTGTGTGACTTGGCATCCCTTAGGCTGATGCTAAGGACTCAGACAAGGTGAGAAAAGAGACTGTGCTCTAGAAACGTTGTTGTCCCCAGGACAAAATAAGCCAACAGATATGGAAGGCAATGGTTATTGGATGGAGAGATTCATAGAACAAGGATTTTGCTCAAAGCCCAATCCTACCTGTTAATAATGACGCGACTTTGGACAAGTTATTTAAATCTTTAAGCCTCAACTCCTAAGAGAAAATGGTAAAATTAATATCTTTCTTTCAAGGTAGTTTTCATCAAATTAAGTAAGAATGTCTACAGTGCCCCTGGAATATAACCGAATGTGAAACAAATTCATACAAGCTTCCTTCTTTAGCTTTTCTTCCTGTCTTCTTTTCATGTTTCCTAATCTCCAGGCCTCATCATTCTCTTATCCATTTAAAATTATTTTTGAGTGTCTGCTTTGGGTAAGACACTGTGCTATGGGCTACTAGACTAGTACACTGTTGAATAAAACATGGGTTTTGCTCTAAAAAAGCTTATAGGTTAATTAGAGATGTAAGGATAATAAAAGTCAATATTTATTGGGAAATTATTCTACACTGGATGCTTAATTCTCACTTAAGCATCCCCAAGGGCTACATTCTCCTTTTATTCCCATTTTTAGAGGAGAAACAAAGTCAGAAGAAATGTGCAAAGTCACATAACCTGTGTCTGAGCAACGACTCAAACCCAGAAATCTATGAATTCAGAGCCCAAGTTTTTAATCAGGCTTAAACACGATGCTATATAAAATGTAATAGAACTGTGGTGCATTATAACTAGAATGGGATAAGTGGCATATAAAGGACAGATAGATTTGCATGGAGATTTAGAGGAAGGGGAGGCCACTTTTGGCTGCAAGATCAAGGAAGACTTTGTGTAGGAGATGTTGGAGATCTCGCTTTAAAAGCATTCATGTATTAGTCTGTGCTCTGCCGAGATATTATTTTTTCTTTCTGCAGAAATGCTTTCGAGTGAGATTAGGGGGCTATTCAATGACAAATCAACATGAGTAAAACACAGCTTTAAAAGTTAAGTGCCCACTGCTGTGAAATAAATGTTCTTGTCTTAGGCCTCCAAATGCCCAGCCTGGGAAGTGGAAATTTTCCACAGAGGAGCAAACACTATTTCACCCTTGGCTAACCATGGGCGGGGGCCAATCTGTGAGCTCTTTAACATTTTAGCTGGGAAGATGGGCTTTGCGCATGCTAGTGTGACAGCCCAGTGATTGTGTAAACAAAGACACGTCTTGTTCTTAGAATCATCCAGAATAATCTCTTTGAAGCCAGGATTCCCTATAGAGCGTGGAATTATATTATCTATTTCACGGGAAGGAGAAACACGAGGATTTCTCTAACCTTAGGCTAATATTTTTATGAAAACATATATCCCTAGATTTTTTATTTAAACTATTAAAAACAAAATACAGAGCCACTAATTTTCTTTTTAGTGTGATACATTTCAAAGATTAGGTCCTATCAGGCAACTGGCAACGGCCATGGAAGGGAACTCATTCCAGTCCTACTCCTGACACTCCCTGAGCTGTGGATTTTTAGTGTCCATGCTAGCGGATTCATTGCCTTTGATTTTCCTGTTTCCAGCCCGGGTCCTCTTTTGCAGATGTTTCAGCTAGAATTGCTAAAGACTGACTCTTAATAGAGTACAAGGTGAAAAATAGGTAGAGAACCTGTGGCCTTTTGATTTCAAGATTGTTCTTTTTTAAGCACCAAGGAGGCAAGAAAAGCTTCATCTTTCTCTGCTGCGCCCCTTTTAATAATGGAATTTGTTCTGGGAAGTTTGGATTCTGTCGAGGGGCCGCACTTGGGGATCTGGAGGGGCCACATGGGGTCTTGAGGCTGCAGATCCTCCAACTCTGGCTCTAATCGCCTGTCCTCCCATTCCTGAAACTCTTCACCATGCTGATTTGAAACAGGCATTGGCAGCAGACTGTCTCCCTCTTGGGCTGACCCCCGACACACAGGTGCCTTGCTCAGCCCTGCATCATTTTCTTTTGTTTGTCCAGTCTGTTTTGTTGTCTCGAAACTCCCTCGCTAGTATGACTCTTATTCTCAGGAGCACAAATTTCATGCTCTGCTTCTGTTAGTCCCTTTCATCTGTTCAGATAGGACAATCCTGAATGGAGGG
Organism: Avahi laniger; assembly: GCA_963575035.1. Classification (NCBI taxonomy): domain Eukaryota; kingdom Metazoa; phylum Chordata; class Mammalia; order Primates; family Indriidae; genus Avahi; species Avahi laniger. The sequence goes on from CAUYSK010062794.1 coordinate 185,227, forward strand.
TCTCACTGCTCATCTAGCTGAAGTTGAAATCAAAATTGACTCCAGTGCAAATAATATTTTCAACTTTAATGCTTAACCTCTGTGTCTTGGCATACAGTGCCTATCCAGTGGGCACCATTTTGCAAATGTAGACTCAGATGAGCAAGAAATTTCTTATTATTATATTTAATTTGCATAAAATAGAATGAAATAAAATCTTATCCTAAGTCCTTTCATCATTTGGCTCTTGGGAAATTCAATCATATCACTACTGGCTTCCCTGCCTTTCATTCTGTTTCTACAGTCAAAATCTGAAGGATTAGGGAGAAAGCTATCATTTGTGGTTCAAATAAAATAATTTAACTGAGCATGAGAATGTATACTGTAATACACCCCCAAAAGATATTTCCAAGACTATCTTCTTAGCTAGATTGAGAACAATGAACACTAAGGCACATTGGGAGGGAGAACAGAGTGGAGGGCATGAGGGTCTCAGATGTCGGGTGCGGATATTCAAACAGAACCCTGCAGGTCTTACTAGTTAGTCCTCATGTGCTTCTTGGAATGCAGACTCCTGATAGCAATGTCCAGAGAGTCTGATTCTGTAGATCTGAGGTTCCATCCAAGAATCAGCCTCACGAACACGCATTCCAGGTGATTTGCCTGCAGGTAGTCCGTGGACCATGGAGTGAGAAATCAGCTATCGGTGATGCAAAGGCAATAGCAATTTAGAGCGGGGAGCTGACCCTGAATCCTGGAAGAACAGTTAAAAAGTGTCCTGCAAGAAGGATCAGAGAAAGATGTATTTAAAGACAGAAGAGGCCAATTAAATACAACTAAAAGAATCCAGGCTGAAAGTAATGGGAGGATGGATGAGGCTGGCAGAAGTTTGTTTAAAATTTTGTTTTACGCTAACATGATTCTAGATCTTACTGCCTGTCATCATTCTGTTTCTGCTGTATTGCCAAACACACGATAACTCTTCAGTAAGTGTTTATGGGTGGGCTAGCTTCAGAGTTTCTCTATGAAAATTTTGTGTGCAAAACTCTCCTTTTATATCATTTTATTCCATAATAAAATTATGTTTTTATTCAGTATGATTCTTTAAAGAGGAAAAAATAAAATATTATTTTTACTCTTCTAAACTTTTAGATTTGGGTTCTTTTCTGGTTTTAAAAATGACTTTTTAACTTTGAACTAATTTTAGACTTATAGAAAAGTTGCAAAAATAGTACAGAGAGTTTCCAACTATCCCTTACTCAGCTTGAAACAGAAAAAGTACATCAATGGAAAAACTGGTTCAAATAAGGTCTTTAGTTGAGAATAGTGTACCAATGTTAAATCCTGGTTTGACACTTTTAGTTTATCTTAAACTAAATATTGTAATCAAAAAACTATTGAGAGGCTATAAAGGTAATTTTGTGAAAGTTATTCCTTCCCTTCCAGAAACAATTATTTCTCTTTATTAGGCTTATGCCTTATTTGTATACATTTCTTATTTTTCCATTTTCTACGATGTTGATGGAAAATTAAGAATTTTTACTCCTTAAATTACTTAGCTATAAGCTTCCCATCAAAATTTTATGTTCTCTTTTTAGTACCACCATTTATTTTTTATGATGAATTGTGAAAAATTATATAAAGAGAAAAATAAATTACATCCATAATATTTTTAATTGTAGTCAACATTTTTGAGTAGTTACTGTGTTATGGACACGATTTTAATCATGTTACATCTACGAATTTGTTCAATTCTCATTTTTAAACCTATGTTTGTTGTCACACTATTAATAAAAGTAGGAAAATGGAAGCACAGAGAAGTTAAGTAACTTGCTTAATATTGCACATGGTAATTATAGTGCAGATTCATTCAAACCCACATGGTTGCAGACCCACAATCCATGCTCTAGTACTGTCATGTTATGCTTCTCTCACACCTATATAAAAATCCAAAAAATGCAGTAATGCAACATTGCATTTTTCTAAGTCCACAGTCTACTATCACAGGGAGGAAAAAAAACATTTTGGTCTTTCACTTGCATTATTTCAGTCTCACACTCTACAATAGATTGAAAACAATAATAACCATTCCCTAAGTGAAGAAAAATTACATTTGTTCTGAGATGCATGGACAAATTATAGCATAGTTACAGTAAAATCTCCAGTCTGAAATGTCAGGTCAGCAAATATTCCATGAAACTTTCTCCTATTATACTAAAAAATCATAATCAATTACAGTCATATGTTTTACTGTAATTTATTGAAGACGGCAGAAAAAATCATTTATTTAATGTTGCCAAATAGTAGCTGTAGGAGTCATTGTGTTGATGTTAGAAGTGCAGTGTCAGTCAAGGTTCTTAGCTTCAAGTAACAGAAACTAACTCTGATCATCTTAAGTGGAAATAGAATTTATTGGAGGCTCACAGAATTAATGAGAGACTGCCAGAGTCAAGCTGGTAAAACACAAGAGGGCTAAGGACATCCATCAACTTTTACGAGGAGTAGTTTGCATGTGGGTGGTAGTCATCCCTTTTACCATTTGTCTGTGATTCAAAGTCCCAAGTGGGAGTCTCCAAAGGAACTGGGCATTGGTCATTTCTCAGCACCCATTTGGGTGATGAAAACTAGACTTCACACAATGAGGTTCCCCAAGACTAGGAAAGGAGTTTAGTTTCTTGGCAACTCAGATGATGAGAATGTCAACTATACATGCTACATTCAAGTTCTATGCCAATTCTTATTCACAAGAGAAATTCTACATTGATTTCTTAGGGAATAAAAAAATGCACAATCACATTGCTTTTGTCTAATAGAAAAGGATCCTGACATGGAAACAAAAACTTCTGGAATTCCAGGGTCCTTCTAATTTAACCACACACATAACACCAGAAACTAATTTATAATTGAATGAAATAAAATGAACGAATAAAATTGAAAATCATGTATAATTGCTATAATTAGTGACAGAGCAAAATTAAGAGTGCCTTTTGGAGGTAGGCAGACCTGGCTTCAAATCCTTCCAACCCCTTCCTCGCTGTGTCACCTCCAACACACTTTTCTTCTAGTCTATAAAATGGAAAACTGATACTATGAATTTACATGTTTTTTTGGAGAGAATTAATATAATTCATGAAAAGCAATGAGAACAGTCATTGGTACGTAATAAGCACTCAATGGTAGTTTCCTTATGATGTGACAGTAACATCATCGTGATCATTATCATCACCATCATCATTCACTACTGTTTCAGCACGTCTAGTGAAAAGAGAGATCCATATCCCACAATATCTATTATTGCATAGTTCTCATTATTACCAGGCTTTTGTCACTTAAGGTAAAAGAAAGACTCCAGATTTCCAATACCCATGAACTCTAGCTGTCTGCATCCTTCTGTATGTTCAGTTGTGCTCATGCACTAGCATCCTTGCCAAAAATGCTTTTCCACCCATTTCGCTTCACAATACCTACTATTCAATAAGCGGTGTGGACCAACAAACACACAAATATATTCTATGTTGATATAGAAAAAATGATTATTAAAAAAAAGAATTTTATTTAATAATGGCAAACAATAAAGTGGTTTCCTGTTTCTGAAACTAATAAAGAACAAAATTTTATAAAATTAACATCATGAATGTTATGCTAAAATATGCTTGGTTATTTCCCTAAAATATTTAGTTGCAGTAAATCATGTGCTTTCCAAACTAAGTAATTTTGTAAGAAATTATATTCTTGTTATTAACACTTGTATGTTTAATAGCACTATCAACTCACTTCTTTCTGAATAGCATAATTTAAAATTTTTGATTAGTGAGAAATATGTTTTGTGGAGTTTTAAATTAGGTTTGAGAACTTTGATTTCTTCAGTAAAAGAGAGTGATTGTGAGCCATTTGGGCGATATCAATGTATTTCTTAGCTAATTGAAAAACTGGTTATTTAATGCAATATTAGGTAATTCTAAAATGTGATGACTCTATTACATATAAATTTAGGAAAGCTAAAATTAAAATTATATACATTCAGTGATTTTTGTAAGTAATAAAATGCAATAAGCCTTTTTAGTTTTTTTTTTAATTTTTGTTCACTACAAACTACCCACTAGATGGCACTAAACAACTGCCAAAATTTTTCTGGCAATGACTTTATACCAGGACAAGAAAATAACCCAGGCATCCTAATGATTAATGGGACTACTGTTGCAGACACACCTAGTTTCGAAGTCCTTAAATTGCATGTAAGGTGATATTGAAAGTACAATTGGGTAGCTATCTGTATACTCCATATACCAGGCAAGTAGCTAGATCTTAACAACTCAACACAAATGGTAAAATGTAAATGATTCTTATGATTAAATTACACAAATTTGAATTCCACTAAGATTCCACTATCTGACCAACGTCTAGACTTTCTTGGTGTTTATGAAGAAACAGGAGTAACAAAAGAATAATGAAAAAGAGTTTCAGGAGTAACAATTTATATATAATTTGAACTGATATTTGTAATTATTCTTGACCAAGGACTGGTGGGTGAAGGTAAACATAAATCATAATTTATAAACATAAACCTAAATTTATAAACATAAACCTAAATTCCTTATTTAAGAAATTCTGGCATTTAGACCAATCTTTGTCCAAGATATTGAGCTTGCAACCTAGTTCATAAAACTAGCAATATTATAACATATCTACATAAAGCCAAAATCTTAGACAAAAGCTCTAAGTTTCAGGTAACAGTCAGGTTATTTGTATGTGTTATTCTATAGAAATATTCTACTAACTCATTTGAAGGCTGATGTATATTCAGCCAAAAAATGCATAGTCAAACAGTAGAAGGTTTTGCAGACAGTGCAATTTGCCACTTTGCACCCATTTTGTTGTATACAGATGGGGTAATGGCTATCATTTTGATATCACTTTATTTTTGGTTGTGCATGCAGGGTATTGGATTCCTGAAATGTGCACCCCTCCTAAAAGATTTATGAAGATCCCCAAATATCTGACTCTTGCTCAGTTACCATAATGGTCTCTGCCCTTTTGTTTGTTCTCTAAGTTAGCCCCAACCCTGCTGGGTACCTTAGGGGCCTCCCAGGCACTTTTGCCACCTTGCACCACCAATGTGTACGGGGCACCGCAGTTCACTGTTACAACTTAGCCACTAAGACCACAGAGGTACTCAGGCCATGTGGTTTTGTGGGAGGTAGTTTGTACTGGGCACTGGGCCAACTGCTGGAGACACAGTGCTGAACCAGACAAATATAGTCCTTCCCTCATGGAATTTGACGGTAGTCATGATATCTTTCTCTCTGCTTGTCTATCTGCTTTACTAATTGTAAATAAAATTCCTAAGAATGTGGTAGCTTCATCAAATTCTCTTACTTGGATTACAAACAAGAAAAACAATTAGGTGATAAACGGTATGCTTTGAATTTGGATTTAACTTGTGACTATTTATATAATTCTTACTATATTTCTTTTAATTAATATATAACAGGATTGTATATTTATTCGTGGCAGAAAATTTGGAGAAAACACTAAAGTACACAAAGTAAACATAACAGTCATAACCCTACCTCCCAGTGATAATTAATATTAATATTTTGGTGAGATCCTCAAATAATTTCCAAGTATATATTTGCACGCATTATTGTATTCATATATGCACATCTGCAGTTCAGATTAGTCTGAACTTGTTAGGGTCCAGTCATTAAATGGTTTTATTTATTTATTTATTTTTCCGTGTTCAACAACACTCTCAAGTCCTTAACACGTAGAAGGATCATATCACATAGTGGTTTCGATCAGAAACCCAAGAACTAGCTAGCCTGCCACTTCAGTTTGCAGGACCTCAGGGAAATTGGTTAAATCTCTCTGTGTCTTGGTTCCCTTACCCATGAAATAGTGATGAAAATAGTGTCTACCTGATAGAGCTGTTATGAGTTGAACGAATCAACACTTGTAAAACAATTAGAATAGCGCCTGCTCCAAAACAAAGCTAATTTCCTTTGAGTTATAGAAATTTCTCTTTCCTGTTAAGCTCTAATCTCATCTTTTCCTTTCTCTCTTCAGCTCCTGCTTGAAACTGGAGGGAAGGGTGCTATTATCCACTCTTCCATTTTTCTCTCTTTTTTGTCCTAGTTCTTTTGCTACTGGGACATGGGGAAGGAAGAGGGGGTAAAATTTAGAGTAAAAGGCCAAAAAGATTTTTGCTTAGCAGGGAGAGAGAGTGTCAAATCATCTGTAGGGTGTTGCAATTTCTCCAGATGATGTTCCCTGGTGTCCTGAGGCTGGCTCTACACGGGCCATGTGGGCTGCTCCTGGGTGAGGGAGGGCTCTGTGGGGCCTTCCCTAGCACTGTGAGAGCCACTCTGTCTCTGGATGAATCTTCCCACCAATCCTCACCGGCAGGTCATCCACAGAGATGACCCTTGCTCTGGGATCCCTTTTCTGGGCAGGCCATCCATATTCATATGAACAAAAAGGCTCCTGCCTGGTTGCTTTCCCTGCACAAACTCCAGGCATAAATTCCCAGTCCAATCTGCCAAGAGAGACGACACATGCTGGCTATCTTGCTGTGCAGTCTCTTTCTTGTCCTCTTTCTCCTTGCATAGGTAGGCACAGGGAAGATCAACAAATCTGCTAAGTTAACACCCAACCAGAGGATGAGATGCCAGTTTCCTCTTCTTACTTGCTTCTTATTGAGCCACTCTCACATGGCTTTGAGCTGAAGAGGGCCACTTTCTCCTCTTTCCCGTAGGAAGGAAGAAGGAAAAATCTCTTTGTTGTGAACTCTGCCCTTCCTTGACTTGGAGATGCTGACAGTCTCCACCTGTAACACACTCTTAGAATTCCTAGTCCTGTACAAGTGGGAGGCGGGTGGTGGTCACGGGACCACTTTGGCCACTTCATTTGCAGCAAAATCTAGAGGGCTGCCCAGCCCCTCCTTGGTGCTCTAGAATACAAGCATCTTAGGGTGTAGCTCACACCTATTGCACTCAGCTTTGGGGCTCTAGTGAGAATTGAGGTAATAGGAAAACTGTTGTTCAATATCTTGTTAAGTATGTTTATTTACATTTTTGTCCAAAGTTTGCATCTTTAACCCAGACCTCTCCTGAAAGCTCCAGACTTTTATGTCTGATTGTGATTCTGACACCTCCTCTAGAACTTCTCAAGGACAACTCACACTTAGCATGTTCAAGATAGACTTTCCCCTCAAACTCGATCAGCTTCCATTATTTGTCTCCTCCATAACCTAAGTCTAAGAAGTCATCTGTCTTCTTTACCTTGTGGATTTTACATTCAAAATATTCCTAAATCAAGCCACTTCTCAATCTTCAAAGGGAAGAAGACTAGCACTTTCATCCAAAGGCCCAACCTCTCCTGTCAGGTTTCCTTCAAAGCCTTGTTTTATCATATAGACTCCTGACTTTTCCCATCTCAATTCCCACTCCCAGACTGATCTTTGCAAAATGCATGCGCGGTCTGGTTATTCCTCTGCTTAAAATGGCTCGGTGATATTCCATTACTCCTTAGAACTAAAATAAAAAAACAAATTTTAATTAAAGTTAAAACTAAAAATTTTATAACTTGATTGACAAGACCATTCAGTTCTTACCTGTGGTGGTTTTAAACTACATCCACAAATGTTCTGACATTGTCCCATTGAAGGCTGAGCATTAGCACTCTCCCCTTGAATCTGAGCCAAATTTAGTTACTGGTCAACTAATAGAGTAGATAGAAATGGTTTTATATGATTTTTGAGGATAGGCCATAAAAGGCAACATAGCTTCCGCCTGGTTTGCTGGAACAGTTGACTAGTGTCCTGAGCTGTAACATGAGAAGTCCTACCACCCAGTGGAATCTTAGCATGGGTGGGGAGAAATCTTTGTACATAAACTTGTAGGAATACACTCCTAACTAATTCTAAAAACCTGGGCTGAGATAACTATTAATGGCAACCTTGATATATAATCTACATCTGTCTATTTTTCCCGTACTATCTGTGTTTTATCCCAAGGCCCATCAGAGTAAATTTCTTATAGTTGGCATTCAATAAATATTTTTGAATAAGTACATGAATGATTGAATATGAAATTAAGGCATATTGTACAAAGTGTTTCATAAGCAGCTTTCTTCACTTTTCCATGTCATTAAATATTCTTCCACAATATGATTTTCTTGGCAACAATATTCCTTCATGTAGTATAGGTTAGTTTATTTAATGAATCTCATTTTGATCAGCATTTTAGCAGTTTCTGATTTTTCCCTGTTATAAGTAGCACTAGCTTCAACATTCTTATACAGAATACTTTTTGCATCTCTTAGATTCTTTGCTTAGGATGAAAGTTCTAGAAATGAAATTGTTTCATCATGGAACACTAGTATTTTAAAGTCACTGAGATATCCAACATGACATTTTAAAGTAAGTGTGTTTTATCTTCAGAGTAGGTAGCCTTTGCTAAGCTTCAGCCTGATTTATAGTTGTCATGGGCTCTTAATAATTTGAGTTTCAACCGGAAACTCAAGGACAGAATTATGTTGCTTTTTTAATGACATAGTAGCTTGAGGAACACTGAACTGATGTGTCTACTTGCTGAGGAATAAGACTTGATTTTATTAGCCAAGTGACATGAGAAAATAATTTTCTAAGGATGAAGGGCCATATTAAAAAACTCTTTTGCATGATTCTTTTTTTAAAAAAGCTAAAGTTAAAATTGTTATTAAGATTCAGCTCCAATCAATGAGAAGAACTTATGAATAGTAATTACAGCAAGTGGCAAAGTAGGTGAATTTGCTTTTATACATCACTGGGTATTTTATATTTTTATAGCATCAAATACTTTAGATCTTTTATCTTTTACCCTCTAATATTAGTATTGCTCACAACTCTTCCTGAAGATGTAACACTCTGTCGAACATACTCAGGCATAAAAATCACAAAATGGCTACCAAGAAATCCATAGCTGAATTTCAACTAGAGTTTTTGAGCATTTTGGTCTTCGAAGAATGCTAATTATGGAACAATAAAATGGTTTCATATGCTCCCATCAAGAGTTGTTCCTACCTTCTGCTAGAATTGTTCTTACCCTGTGCTGTGAAAACCTGAGCATTAATGACCTGTGTCAGACCCACCAGAGCTCTCTGTGATGAAGATCATATTTGAGACTCCATCAGCCAGGGCCCAACCATGAGGACATTTGGAGTGGAAGCCCTAGCTTCTGTGTATGATGGACATGTAGTATGAGAAAAAAAAAAAAAGCAAAGAAAGTTCTCATTTATAAGCCACTAATTTTACCGGGCTGTTTGTGCTGCAGCAAAACCTAGCCTGTCCCAACTGGTACCCTGAAGAAAAAGTCATACCTGTGTCCCATGAGAGCCAACATTTGGACACTTGCCAAAGAGCACATATTAATTAATGTTAACCAGACAAGAATAACCACAAACTGTGCCATTTCATATCCAGTTAAATAAAGACATATTTTTTTACCACTGCCACCCGTTCTCCATCACCCCCTGCCTCCTGGAAAATCTCGAACAAGATGAAGGAGAAAAAGTGACATTAAATAATGAACCGTAGCTTTCTCTCCCTTTTAGGTTCCTGGAGCTATGGACCATGTCTGAGGTGGATGAAGGTAAGATCAGGGATTTTAACTGAATTATTCTCTTTTAGAGAGTGACCAAAAATCTCTGGGATCATCCTGAGGTGTCTTTAAGGAAGTCGGAAAGAGAATTACAACAAGAAGACTGCCATAGGTAGTAATTTTTACTCCTAATATATGTGGTTCAATAAATGAGACACATTAGCAAAAATCATCCAAGGATATTCTGGAACTCAGAGCCTATAAGAATAGCAATATTAACTTTATTCATTGTTGCTGATGAGGAAGTGATCTTCAAGCCGTATAAATTGTCACTTGTTTATGTCCCATTCACATTATGGCAGACATAGAAAATAGAATCATAGCATTTGTGCTTTGTCTTCAAATACTGATTGGTTTAAATATGGTCGATAGAAATCTTTCTCAAATACTTTTCCAAAAGTAATAATAATTATGAAATAATTTTTGCATTGTCTTTTGGCTACATCATAACAAAACCTTTTCTCCTTCCCCAGAAAGAAATGAAAACTATATATAAATATTATATTTTGTTACAAATTGATATAATTTAATATAATATAATTTAGAATATTAATATATATTAATCACATATAAAACAACTTTATTGAGATATAGTTCACATACCACACTAGTGATACATTTAAAAGGTATACTTCAATGATTTTTCATATATTCATGGAGTTTGCAACCATGACAACATGAATTTTAGACCATTTTCATCACCCTGAAAAAAAGCCCTGCACTCATTAGCAGTCACTATCCATTTCCCCCCAGCCTTCCCAGCTCTAAGCAACAATTAATCCATTCTCTATTTCTATAGATTTGCCTATTCTGGAAATTTAATATAAATGAAATCATAAAATATGATTGTTCTGTAAGTGGCTTCTTTCACTTAGCATGCTATGTTCAAGGTGCATCTATGATCCAGCACGTAGTAGTACTTCATTTCTTTTTGTTGTCAAATAACATTATTGCTGAATAACATTCTATTGTATGGCTATTTCAAATTTTATTCATCCATTCTTCAGTTGATGGACATTTGGGCCATTTCCATTTGGGGCCATTATGAAAAATTCTGCTTTGAATAGATTTTCGTGGAGACATACGTTTTCATTTCTCTTGATTATATACCTAGGAGGGAAATTACTGGGTCATATGATAACTCTATATATAACCTTTTTGAGGACTTCCAGACTGTTTTCCAGAGCATCTGCGCCATTATACGTTCCCATCAGCCATATATGAGGCTTCCAATTTCAACACTGTCTTTTAATGATGAAAAAAATGGAGATGCTGCAGGTGTATTTATTAACTTTTGTAAATAATGTGAGTTTCTTCTGCTTGCAATGAAGGAAGATATTGGAATTCTCTCAGCTTATCAAGAAAAAGATTACACTCTCCCAAAATGCTTAAGTTGCTATCAGGGAGCAGTTCAGATTCTGAAACAATTTGGCTCAGATTCAGGGAAAACGTGAACACTGTCACCTGTTTTCATTTGTAACTTAATTTTAACTTCTATTTAGCAGCTTTGGTTAAATAAGGACACGAGAACTGTTTTTATGTGGATAACAGTTGTCATCTGGGTTTTCATAATGACGAAGATATCAACCTATTCATCAGAAGATGTGACTTTCCTTTGAAGTTAAAACTAGAAAAAAAAATCTGAATCTTAATGCATAAAGTGTCCCTACCCAGGGGCGTAATTCCTAGGGGGCCCTTGTGCCACTTTGAACAAGAGCTTAATCAAGTGCCAGTAATGATTTCCCAAGGGGAAATCAAATTTACCATCTTATGTGCCAAGACATTAGAAACCAATATAAAAAAAGAAACCTGTATATTGCATAATGGAGATGAGGATTATAAGTTCATTTATCACAAAAGATCACCTGTTTACGAGTCCTAATGAGCACTCCCATTTGGTGAGCATTTGGCTAATAACTCAGCAGCTGTGGAGAATTATTGCATAATCTACTTATTTCCAGAGATATGTGATCTATGTTCTACAAACAAAAATGCGGGTAGAAAAGGAAATAGGTCTCTCTGTTTCTAACTATTCCAAATTAACCACAGAAGGTAGAAAAATAATATTTACCTCTGAACCCCATGTAGTCCCCATGTAATGCTAAGTCCAGATTGTCAGGGAAGGAGCGTCTTAGAGAATGAAAGCAATTAGGCAGATAATTAAAGAAAAAGCAATCATTGCCCCCTCCCCTTTTTCCTCTTTGTCTCTTCAATTATCAGAAAATCAACATGAAATATTTTTTCTTTAAAAAGTGAACTATATGAGTAATTGCTTTAATGTTCTGCTTGATTTTTCTAGAAAATCCTATTAAATGAGAAGTCAATTAGGAGCATTTGTTCATTACCCCAAATGGTTAATTCAAGGATTGATGAAGCGCCCATCCTTTCATCTGTAGAAAACTACCTGTGTAAGAATCACCTGGGACTGGCGATTCAACCCTGCTACCAACCAAGTGCTTCTTTATTGATTGTTTCCTAAACCAAAAATAAAATCTATAAAAAACAGTTCGGGGACAATTGGGAAAATTTGAAGAGAGATTGTTTGCTAGATGATATTAGGGTGACATTTTTTAATATCCTTGGGTAAAATAATGATATTGTGATTATCTCTTTGGAGATCCATGCTGAAATATTAGGGGCCAAGTGTTAAGTTATCTACAACTTACTTTCAAATGATTCAGCCAAAAAAAAAAATGTGGCATTTCAGTCAAGAGTCAATAGATGCTGCTTCTTTTCACTTCTTTGTAGGTTTGAAATTTTTCAAAATAAAATATAATTGGGGAAAGGGATTGGAAGAAGACATACTCCTGCTGTCTATGAGAAATTTAAATATCCTCTAAATACTGCCTTAAATGCTACTGTGTGTGGGGGTGGGGGATTGTGAAATCTTGTCTACCCCATTGTGAATCCCACCTCTCCGAGTTACTGTAACGCTTTGTGGTTAGCCACTGAATCAGCAATTAGTCATGCTCTACTCCCAATATACATCTGTTAATTGATAGATTGATGTAGGTTTGAAGTTCAAGCAATCAGTCTCTAAAGCAGATTTTGTAAGAGCCGATAATAACAAAAATAACAATGACAGCTGCCATTAATCACATGCTCATTGTGTGCCTGACATAGGGCTAAGTGTTCACATAAAGTACATCATGTTATCTCATTTACTTTTGATGTAGAATCCTGGATTTTCTAATTATTCACGAAACAAAACCCTGATTTACCTTAGTAAAGCAGTTCTCAGTGCACCATGATATTAAAAATGAATGAAATTCAGGATGTTTCCTTTCCTGTGGTGTCACGTGACCTAGAGATGTTTAATGGAGTTTGTGTTGCTTTAAAACTCAAGGAATAAGTCATTGAAACAGTAAAACTACTGAGAAATAATTTTGGGGGCATGATGTACTGGCTCTATTTATACAGGGTGATTTCATTTTCAGGGAAAGCAGCAGTGAGCATCTGGGCTCGGTGTGTGCTCCATCTCCTGGCAGGGCCCAGCAAGGCGGTCAACACACCAGCTCCATCAGGGTGTAGATCCTGAATTTGTCCGGCAACCTGCCGAATGCTTTTTCTAATTGTCCTTGTCAGTGGGTAAGATTAATTAATAGAATGAAGCCTCGGGTCTATTTCCAAGATGGAAGGTTATCTTTTCTGTCTACATAAGTATGATATCCCATGGCTTTTATATTAGGTGTCCTTGACTCACGACGTTCAAGGAAGAATCCTTTAGGCAAAACATTGTGCATAAAACTGTGAGAAAGCCATGGAGATAATTATACAAGAGCTATTGGCAAGACAATTTGTCACAGCAGCACTGAGCCTAACCTTCGGTTGGACACAGTTGTTAAGAAAATCGTGGAAATGGATGTTGTAGAAATGGAAAGTCATTGGAACATTTAAGAAGATGATATAGAATAGTTATTACCTTCAGCCTCAATATTTTAGATGTATGGTGTTATCTTTCGGTAATCAAATAAGAGTAATCATAAAGTAATTAAAATGAGTGATACTTTTCTATCAATAAATTGTAATGATGTATTGCCACCTGATCTAACTCATGAAAAATGTGTTTGTTCATATTTTTGAATGATTAACTTCAATCAGTGAAGTTATGTGACCATACACAAAGCAGAGTAAAAAATATTTTTCGTAGAATGGAATTCTTAGTTTTATAAAATTTCTTTAGAAACCCAAACGGCCCTTAATTTAAAAAAATAAAGCATAGATTCAAATATATTTGACTCTTTTATTTTTCCTGCTCGGTAGTGTCTGTCTACATAGGACAAAAATCACTGGGTAAAGCAAACCAGGAGATGAATGCAGGTATTCTTGTCTTCAGCTTATCCTAGAGTGAACAGGGAACCAGCATGGTGGCACATTTACATGGCTGAAAACTGCTCTGGAATTTGTCTTTGCTCAATCCAACATCATCTCTCATTCCACATGACACACTGACTTTTCTTAGTGCTTCAAACCAAGAGCAGGTATTTCCCACGCTACAACCTTTGCATGCAGCTCCTTCTGCCTGCAGCGATTTAAACTCTGCTCCTCACACCGATGGGGCTACTCATCCTTTAGGTCTTGGCTTGCATGTTACCTTCTCAGGGAGATTTTTCTGAACCTGCACCCATCGAAAATCTTCCACATGAGTGCCTTTATTCATATGCTGTTTGTTTCCTTCATAGCACTTGTTACAACTTAAAAATATTTGGGCTTTTTGTGTGTTTATACTTTGATCATTTGTCTTTCCCACTATTCTTCATGGTCCATAAAGGCAAAATCCATGCAGTCTTTGTTCCCTGTTTTATATTTGATGTACAGCAGAGAACGCGGAAATAGTGAATACTCAAATGATATTGGCTAAATGGGTGGATGGATGGTCTGAATTAGATGGATAATTTGGTCTGAATTAGGAAAGAGGACTAATTCATTTAGACTGAGTTGATGCCCTCTCCAATCAGCATGTTAGGGTAGGCTTGTCAGGCTACAATAAAAAATAGACCAAAGCATATTGTGACTTAACACAATACAAGTTTATTTCTCATTCACGAAATAGCTAGGGTGGGAGGGTGGTGTTCTAAGTCAATGGGAGTAGGGGCAGAGTGGCTACAGCAATTCTGACATTCCAAGTGGCTCCAAGCTCACAGTGGAGGTTTCCGATCAGCGAGTAGGGACAAGAGCATAAAAGAGTGCAAATGCGAGTTATTTGGGACCTCAACCTACAAGTGGTGTGCATGATTTCTACTTGCTAGGGCTCATTCCCATGGCTACCATAGCTTCAAAAGAGGCTGGGCAATATAGTCTAGTTTTCTTTTCTGGAAGGTTTTGGGCCAGCATAATAAAAAATGTTTATTCTTTTGTTTATTCATTCAACAAGTATCTGTCATAGGTCTGTGTTTATAAACGTGAATAGACCCCTCCCCAGAAGAGCATATAGGCCAGCAGGAAAATATACATGTAAATAATGAATAGCAGTATACTATGAGACATGCTATGATGAAGATATCATGTGAGCACATGAGAGAAATCCCTCCTTTCTCATATTAATATAAACAGACATTTTAAAAGGCATTAGAAAAATACCACAGAATATACAATCTATGCTCAAGTGTCACTTATCTTCCAATAAAAGCAAACACTACTTAAATTATATTTTATAAATAGAAGTCTGTAAAATGTGAATGGAATTGTAGAAAGCCCTGAAAATGCAACTTCTTGCAAATATGAAAAAGTGGTTCCTAAATTTCTATGTCTCGTGTGTCATATAAGTCCAGTAAATGCAGTACATTTTTCTCTTTTTAATAACTTATTATCCTTCTTGGCTAAATTAGGAAAAAGGTCTTATTTAATTGAAAGACTTTTGATTTTTGTTCACATGGTGACTGACCCTGCTAGTCCCAATTCTTCAGCCCCTTCCAGCTGATGAGCTACTCTTTTTCCCTTATCCTATGGGGGTTGAGTATCTGCTCTAGTCCCAAATCCTGGCTGACCCAGAACCCCACCACCCTCCTTCCGCGAGTCATTTGTTTTTCTATTCAAGATAATTTTCAGATAGGATTACCAGAAATATAGGATTCAGGAAAGGCTTGGCTTCTCTTGTAGGAGAAAAAGAAGGTGCCAACCTTCATATGGTTGGCATATGACCACATATGGTCTCTCCAGCCCCTGTCGACACCCCGACTTTTCAGCGTTGGTGCTGCTGATAACCTCCTTCTTTTCTGGCATGATGTAGTTCAAATTTCCAGTATAAGCCATCTGATAAACCCAGCTCTTCATTTCTTAGGAAGCCATGTCTAAGTTGCAGGTGGTCTGCGTACCAGTTGAGGAGCACACCCCTGTGGGAAGCAGCTGGAAGGGGAAGTTAGTGGAGTCAGCGTGGAGAAGGGCATGAGGCTATGGCACAAAATATGAGCCCTGGCCCACGGCTATAGCCTGAGCTCTGAGCAGAGAAGATCTTGGAAGTGGCCGTGGGTGAGCAGCAGGGTAATTTGCTAGCTCTAGTTGAAACTAGAGGGTGATCCCTGTTCCAGGTCTTGTATTTCCTGAACCTGGCAAATCTCTGTCACTTAGTTTAATTGATAAATATTTGGGAAAGGAAGGAATGAATGACTGAATGACTGAAACTTCTCTAAACACCAGAACATCAAGCAGATTCTGTTTATTTTTTACACTATGGCATAGTTAAATTCAACTCTCCATTTCATATATATTCAGTCCCCAAACCAAATACAATATAATGTGACTTAAATTATTTATTAACCAATCATATGTTTTCTAATATAATTAAAGTTAATTAAACATGGTTGAATACATAAGTGGTAAAATAATTTTCAAAAACATGTTTTACCTAGTTGAAGTATTATTAAATATTTTATTAAAATAAACTTTATAATATAATCTTTAACAACACACGGATCTAATGTAGAGTGTTTTTACTAAAAATAACTTCTTTAGCATGTATCATACAAATTATAAGATTATTTGAAAAAATCTTAAGAGGACTTATAACAAATGTGTTATTGTAAAAGGACTTAGTAAATTTATTAAAAAAATAGCAAATATGTCTGAATAATTTTTAAGTCCTTTCCAACTTTGAATGTCTATAGTCTATATTTCCTCTATTAATTTAGTATATATATAAATTAAATTATTTAACCATTCACTATATATTAGATATTCAATATATCTTTATAGTAACCCATATTACTGTTTGTAAAATACTGTGTATGTTATCTAGTTATCATAATATATACTCTTTATGGATATATTTTAATTTTTAGCTATTTAATTTCAGTTAGGCTAAAGGTCATTTAAGAAAAATTTCTATGTGAAAATTCTTCACATCCTTAATGAATGAGTTAAAAGGATTATGTCCATTTTACTTCCTCAAATTTCTTAATGACAAAAATTCCAAAATCATGAACATAAAACTTAATGTTATCTTCTATCGAGATATAATAAAAAGTATTAAAAAGGTTAAATAAAAATGATCCCAAAATGCATAGAGAAAAATGAGAACCTATTTTACTTTCACTATTCAAATTTCAAATCAACAGACTTCATGAAAATTGTTTTAAGACAATTCCTTATAGTTTTGGGTTTACAGCACCTAAAATATACACAAAAATCTTGTCAAAGTTATTGCTACAGACTTTTAATTACAAGACCCAGATACAATGAACCATCTAGAGAATGGATTACTAAACATTTTTTATCCTGAATTACATTCTGCTGTACAAAAGTTAAACTACATTACAAAATGTGCCATTTGAAAATGAGTATCTCCAAAGTATCACAAATGTGTAATAAAATGACCATCAGAGCAGCTTAGCAGTGTCAATGCCGAGACTTATTTTACCTGTACTATAACATTAAATTCTAATATTTTCATTCTAAAATTTTAATAAATCTTTCACCATTATTGTATGATAAATTATCAGATTTTTTTTCTTTTATCCCAGAAATTCATTCTCTTAATGGTGACGTTTGGCTTTGGCCTCAGCATTAACTGAATGTAGATTTTAACCTTTGATCCTTCAGCATTAAGTCAAAATACATATTCTGTAAACTTCTAAGCAAATATTCATGTGTATACACATCCTTTTTATGCAAATGATTTATTACTACAATACTGTTCAGAAAATAGCTTAATGATAACAGATCTATCTCATTCTTTGTAACAGTTATGTTTCATTACATTGGCATTCTCTAATGGATTTAATGTCTCTCATAGTAATGGAAATCCAAGTTGTTTCTAGGTTTTTATTTCTTACAAACGATGCTTAATGAACATGGCTTTACATTTACTTTTGGGTACTGTTGCCAGTGTATGAGTGGTATGCCTTTCTGGAATTTGAATTGCTTTTTTTCTCTGTACATTTTAAACTTTGATAGAGATTCTCAATAGCAATATAAAACATAGATTATGAGAAAGCTTTTCCCACATACCCTGGAGAGCTCATCATTGTTTTTATTTCCCAAAAAATGTATTCAACCCTTTGTCAAGACTAAAAATGGTAACAAAAAATATCAGAGATTCTAGCTAGCTAGAGGAAGAGAGAGAGAGAGAGAAAGAGAGAGAGAGAGAGAAAATATATATATATATTTAAAAATTCAATCTCATTTAAAATAATTTTAACTGTTTCCAACAAAGACAAATCAGTAAATTATCAAGATATTTAATATCCTTACCCTTTGTCATTTTTATTTAGCCAATATTGTCTTATGAAGACACACAGATTAAGAAACCCCTCTCCACGTCCTGGTATCCAGTGGTGACTCTATAGCACTCTTTCTAACTGGTGTCCACCAGATGTCTCCCCCTCGCCACTGAGGTGTTCTTTTCAAAAACATCTATCGCTTTCAGAAACATCTTTTGGCAGAGTAAAAGTTACAATATTTTTTTCATAGAATTTGTTTTATTTCAGGGCAGGAATTATCTCTTGAAGAATAAACATATGAAAATTTTTCTTTTAGAACTACTACCTAAGTAAAAATTGCTTGAAACTAACAGCATTTTTTCCATTCTGAAAAAAAGAAGGGGGACTGGTATCCATTGCAGAAAAAAAAATTCGGGGAAAACATTACACAGGGTGGTGGTATGTACCTTAATAACATAAAACTAGTTTACTTAAGAGGATCCACCAACCAAGTTCATTTGTTCTGGTATAATAAAGATATATTCGTTTATAATTGAAATATGTTTACCTCTACTTAGATTTTTATGAAAGCCTTCTTTGATACTTTCTGAGTTTCTCAAAGGTAAGCTCTGTCAGGTGTAGCCAAATTACAAATATTGAGTGTTCAATACATATTTTTAATACCTCCTATATCACGTGGTACAGGCAAGTGATTTACAAGAACAAAACAAAACCCCTATATTCATAAAGGAGCTGCGCAAACAGGAGAAGGGTAGGCAAATAGAGAGGAGTGCCTCAAAAACACAAAAGAAAGCTCGATCATTCAATTTAGGGTAACATTTGCAGTATTGGACATCTAAATTGTCATGGTAGAAGAATAAGTATGAGAAAGCTGTGTGCAATGACAATAAATGACTATGTTACTGGTCTGTGTATTTACTATACTATACCTTTTATGATTCATTTAGAGTGTACTCCTTCGACTTATAAATAAAAGTTAACTATAAAACAGCCTCAGGCAGGTCCTTCAGGAGGCCTTCCAGAAGAAAGCATTTTTATTACAAAAGATGACAGCTTCACACAGGTTATTGACCTGAAGACGTTCTAGCAGAACAAAATGTGGAGGTGGAGGGCGGTGATATTGGCAATTCTGACCCTATGTAGGCCCAAGCTAATGTGTGATTTGTGTCTTAGTTTTTAACAAAAAAGTTTAAAAAGTAAAAAATAAAAACTTCTTAAAATACAAAAAGGCTTGTAGAATAAAGATATAAAGAAAATATTTTTGTACAGCTGTACAATGCGTTTGTGTTTTAGGCTAAGCGTTATTACAAAGGAGTCAAAAAGTTAAAAAAAAATTAAAAAGTTTACAGATGTAAAAAGTTACGGTAAGCTCAGGTTAATCTATTATTGAAGAAAGAAAAATATTTCTATAAATGTCATGTAGACCAAGTGCACAGCGTTTATGAAGTCTGCGGTAGTGCACAGGAATGGCCCAGGCCTTCGTCTTCACGCCCCACTCACTCACTGACTCACCCAGAGCAACTTCTAGGCCTTCAAGCTCCACTCATAAGTGTGCCCTATACAGGTGTACCATTTTTTTTTATCTTTCACAGTGTATTTTTTACTGTACCTTTTCTATGTTTAGATGTGTTTAGATACACAAATACGTTCTATTGTGTTACAGTTGCCTACAGTTTTCAGTACAGTAACACGCTGTGCAGGTTTGTACCCCAGGAGCAATCAGCTTTACCATAGAGCCCAGATGTATGTCAGGCTATACCGTCAGGTTTGTGTAAGCGCACTCCGTGATGTTTGCATAATGATGAAATCACCTGAACACGAATTTCTCAGGACATATCCCCATCTTTAAGCGATGCGCGACGGAACTAAAATGTTTACAGTGCTCGCTCCCTCGTGGTGATAATATAAGTGATTTTTAAAAAAATATCTTCCTGTTTTCCAAATAGTCTTTTGCTTTGAACAAATTTCGTTTTCCCAATTAGGATAATAATATTAAAATATAGAAGTATGAAACAGAACATACATTTAAATTCATTTATGTCAAGTCCAACTCAATTAACCAATCAGTGCTGAGTCTGAGCAGGACTGCTTTGGAGCTCACAGAAGCATTTAGACTAGTTAAGATTTACCTTTTCTCCAACACAAAATAGTATCTTCGGGGAAAGAACTCTCTTCTCCTATTAGTCCCTTTATCCCATTTACAGAAGTGTCGTTTATGGAGTAGTAAGTATTATTTATTTCCACAAAGCAGAAGGGGTTGGGCTTGTCATTGGGAGCTTAGAGAACAGTTCTTGTGGTCTTCAAAGAAAAATGTCTCTGTAAAAGTTTGAGGTAGGATTACTGCTGAACAAAGATATTCATGTTTAAAGGTATTGCTCCATCACTAGGTCTTCCTCTAGTCATATCTGCGGTAATTCAGGATTATTAAACAAGTGATTGAGACATCAAGGTATTAAATAATTTAGCAAGAGCCGCTTTTTGTTTCTTGGAAGTCATGAGGATCTCTGACATGTGGAAGACAGCTGGGCTGGGCTGGGCTGGGCAGAGGTGGGGGAGGAGAGTGCCCAGGAGAGCTCCTGTCCTCTGGGAACTCGGAGAAACTCCAGTGGAAGTGCCACCAGGCAGGACCTGACTGGGAGTCCCCACTGTGCTTCTGACTCCATCTCAGAGCCAGAACGGAAGCTTCCTGCCTCCCTCAGTTTCCCCACCAAACACGGCTTTGTCTTCACTGGTCCATTTCAGGCTGTACCAAGTTTCAGTGTTTTCTGGTGCCAATGTCTTAATTTTCACAAAATGTGTTTAATATTGAAAGACATAATAAAGCAGCTGATTAACTTTCTTTTGCCAACTTTATTCAAGAAAAATAATGGATTAATGTAATATTACATCTACACTAAAATAAAGGAGAACAAACTAAAATTATTCAGAGACAGATGTGTGTTTTTTCCAACATGCAGTGTAAAGTTTTATTATAGTAACTGCTTATCTTTAAGAACTAAATTATACTTCAAAAAGAAGTCAATGATCATGGACAACATATAGTTGAGGGGAAAGAAGGAAGGAAAAAGGAAAAAAAATGAACTAGTGATCTCCTCCTACTGACACAGTTTGGAAGGTATGTCCAAGAAAAGTCAGTTAATTTTTTATTTCAAATCTCTAATTTTTGATTTTGTAGTTCGAGATTTTTTTATCCAATAATTGTCTGATTTCTCATAAAATCTGGACAAATTTATTCTAATTTGGCCAGATCTTTTCAGTGACATATTTTACATATTTTTAGCAGTCATACTGCATTACCAGATTTGAAATTTCTGCTGTCATATTGGTTAGCAACATGTTTAAGGAAATTCAGTTCTATTTATGACACTGTAATTTGGTTATCTGTATTATTCAGAATGGCTATTCTTTTTTTTTTTTAGGTGCTTTCCATAAACTAATATTATTAGCATTTCATTAAAGAATCTTTAGTGGACTCCTGGATTTCAGATAAATTATCAATTTCAAAGTAACTGGGCTCTGAAATGTGTTCACACACATTGAAAGCAGGTGCTGTTACAGAAGACACTGAAGTTTTTGTACAATCTTCAAAGCTTTGTGACTGTCAACTTAATGCATATGGTATTTTATCACTTTTTAAACATTTCACTCCTGAAGTGATCAATAATTTTTATTTTCCTTTCTTTATATGATCATATTCCAAGGAAAAAAAATGTGCTCATAGAAAACAGCTGGTATAAGTGCCACCATCGTTTACAACCACTGGGCCAAGCTGAAGACCACTTGGTGACATTACTTCCAAATTTCAGTTCAGAGTTTTGCCCATGCTAAATACTCGAAAAACATTTTTGGTTGTCTTTTTAAAAAGATATAACAAAAAAATTCATAAAAACATCCCTCCATATTGTTTTCTTGAAAATTATTTAATTTTATCAGTCTATGAAGACTTCCTATATACCCTATTTTTTAATTATGAGGAATTACAGGAAAGAGATTTTACCAGTGTGTTTAGATTTTATTTTTGTTGCTATCACTGACAATTTGTCATCATTTAATACTTGTGTTCAGTAAATTGGAGATGCTTGGAATTAACTACGTAGCGTTGACGTAGGTTTCCGATCTTGATTTGCCTGTTGGGCAGATGAAGTAATAGAGTCTCCCTGGCCCTCAGGGCTTTCCCTTTGTCATGAAGTGGAGGGCAGGGTGATCATGGTATGAGGACTTTGGGTGGGGATGAGTCTTCTCAAAGCTTCCTAACAGAGGGAATTCATTATTCCTTCTTCAATTTATTCCTCTTGTTTTTCCTCTTTCTCTGCTGCCATGAAAGTAACTGGCGAGGGATGACAGCAAATTGAGGACTGAGAAAACCCTCTAATATCTGTACCTGAGCAAGGGAAACTCTATCTTGTCCATGGTGGTACAGTGGCTAATGCCATCACAGCATGATGCCGAACTCCTTAGGCAAACCAGGCATGGCTGGCTCAGTTTAGGGAGTGGAAATAGGGGTAGGTAGAGGCCAAGACTGGGCAGTGTTGAAGCAGGGATGAAACATACAAAATAAAATAATTATGAAGCTTCTACATTGAAGCTGCTTCCTGATCATTTAGTCAGTTGGGGAGATCAAAAGAAAGCAGAGCTGACAGAGACTTGTAAGCATACATGCTGATTATCTGCGAAATTATTCAATAATGGTAAATCAACATAACTAATGTTCTGATTGGTTCTGAGAACGAACAGTCATGTAATAATGACAATCTAAGCAGAACACAACCTTTAAGAAGCAGTCATGCAAACAAATATAAAATTACAAAACATAAATGTGCTAAATGCTATAAAGATGAAATTCAGGGTGTTATAAAAGAATGTAACCAAGGGATATGATTTAGGTTGCAGGGTCAAGAAAGACCTTTTAAAGAATAAGTAGGAACTAGCCAAAGCTACAGATGGGAAAGAATTTTCTGGAAAGGAGAGCAATTGAGCTCTGATGCCCTAAGCTGAAAAAGAGCTGGAGTGTTCAAAATGCCAAAGGCAGGCCAATGTGACAGTTGTTAACGAGCAAGGGGAGAAGGTGGGAGGCCATGGTGGAGAAGGGCTCTCGAGGATTTGCAGGGAGTTATAAGCCATGGGAAGGGTTTGGAATTCCTGGTGTTCCACTGAGCATGCCAACCTGCATGCAACTCACTCAGCACTTGGATGATTCAGTCCAGCTCCTCCTTTGCTTTCTTTCATGCCCTGGTGACAGGAAACCTTTCACAATCAATTGGTCCAATATTGTTACAGAAGAGTAAAATGGCTGAAACCCAAGATTCGTAATGATGCTGTCAACCTGTGAGTCCAGGAAATAGTAGAGTCATCATTGTCCTTTCTTTATCCCGAAAGAGCAAAGGTAGAAAATCCTCTTTGATCACAGGGCATCTCTATTACTTAAGGAGACCCTGCCCATAGCTCTATTTATCAGAGCCTAATCTCTGTGTGTTTAGGCTTTTATGTTGTCTAGAGTAGATAATGAATGAAAATTGTTCTAGTAGAAAGTTGGAACTTACAAATAATGCAAAATAACTTATTTATTTCAGGGAAGAATTTACAAGGAATAATAAACACTAGTGTTCTACATCAGGCAGGTCCTGAACCGTACTGTCAAAAGGTGATCTCCACCTACACCTGTCCAGTAATTAATCCAGGATCCTCACCTTAACACTCTCTTCTCTCTTCATTGCAATGTCAATATTCTTTCTCAAATTCTGAACCTCCTTAACAGAAATCATCAATTGACAGAACTATCTTCACCAAAGGGGTGAGTGGGTTTGGGAAGCAAAGGATCTTCCCTTTCTGCAAAATTAACCTCTGACATTTTAGTATTGATCATTTGGAAACAGGGTGGGGAAAACACAAATTTTGGTCTACTCTCAGGTAGGAGGATCCTTTTAAGAAGACAAGAACTGAAATTCATGAGTTAGCTACTGCAAACTCTCCTGGCTGATCTGAAGCCTGTGTTCTCAAAGTCCAGAAGGTATTAGGCAAAGGGGGAGCATAGTAAACACCCACCCACAGTTTGATTCAGTTTGCACATGAGTCTTTTGCATTTCTTACAAGTTTGAGGTGCTGGGAAGGGAGACTCCTACCTTAAGAACCACCGATCTAGAGGGCAAATTCTTCTAACTATTTATTACAAGACGGGGTCTCCTGGGAACCCTGCTGGCTTATTCTGGAGGCATCTTTTCTTGCTCCTGCTTTCTAGGCAGGGTTTCTACCTTGACCTGCTGCTCTCTTCCTGTCCCAATCTGTTTTTGGTCCTTTTCTTTCTTCTACTCAGCTAACTTGATGGAAATTCAGAGATTCTGGCCTCTCCCACCTGTGAGCTCTACTGCACTCACTCAGAGAACTGCACTGATCAGCTGACCAACTTCTCTTCCCAAATGCTGACCACATGGCTCTCAGCTATTGGCTCTCTTCCCTGGCCCTTTTGATTAGGAACTGAATTAAATGACCACATTTGGCCCTGTTCTTGCAAGAAATACCTTCATCAAAATTAGTGACTTTAGAGGGAAATAATTTAGAGTTTATAGGGCTTTTGAGATCACACTGTGTAGAAAGCCACACATTTCACCTGTGTGTTCATTAGTGCAATAAAATCAAAGCAACAAAATGAGACTAGAATGCATGAATGAAAGGTCTTTAATGAGATGTGGAATTAATTACATAAAAGGAGATGAGGTGTTAGGAAGCATTAGATCAGCCTGGATAAAGTTCTCCCTCTGTAAAAGATTCCTGCTATCCTTGTCTACAGAGTTCTTGCTACAAGAAACTAAAAATACCTTTGCACATGAGTCTTTTGGTTCCTGTAGCCACCTGCAGTGGAAGCCAAAAGATATCTCCTAACTGAAGGCAAAGGGTAGTTGTTGGAAATATGCATGGAAATTTAGTATTCTAGAGGGAGGAAAATGTTCTTTCTGCCAACATTTATTGATCATTTATTTTTCATTCAGAGCAAAGGACTGCATTAGGGAAATGTTTGACTATGGTTTAGGAGCTAAATTTCTCTCCTCTAAAAATATTACAGTTCTGCAAATTTCCAAAGGATTTCGGACAGATGAGGAGTGTCTTTGTCCTGTAAATCTCTAATAAAATTATTGTCACTCCCACCTAAACATATACTGTTACCAGCAAGGAGACTTCACTAAAGAAGAGAAGAACTCCATGCCTTTGGGTAGGGGCTTCCTAATTCAGAGAATGCTAAGTGATTAGTTGTCTTCTGATGCAGACCTGTAGGTAACGTAGGAATCGAACCTGATCAATGAAACATGGGCTGGGGAGGATGAAAGGGAAGGGAGCAGAGGGTACAGGGAGTAGGCTGTGCATAAGACTGCATTATTTCAAACTGAATATTTGGTATAAATGAATGTACACAGAAGAACTGGTATAGCCAAGCTTCAAAAACAGAGCTCCTCTCCCTTACTGCCGCTGGCAGGAATCTCTGGGAGGTCCAGACCTGGCAGGAGGTGAATGGAAACCTACTGTGAGCTAAGCTATTACCAAGTTGTCTTGAAACCCATCCCCCCACTTCAGTGTTCTCAACTGAGCTCAGCATTGGTTCTTTCCTTGATGGTGTTCTGCTTGGCAAAAGCTAACTCATAACCATGTTCACGTTTAGGTGTAATGCCTGATGATAATTTCATGCTCTGTCCATGTTCTATGCTCCCATATCTTGGTGTGTATTACACTATTATATACTCCCATCCTTACTTCCTTTATCTTCCAGTTTCTGGGCATATTCCGTCTCCTCAAGGATTTCCCTGCTCTGGTCATTCTTAATCATTGTCCTTTGGGGAGCAGTTAGATTGTTTCTATATAGTTCACTATTTATAAAAATGCCATGATGAATGGTTTTGTACTTGAGTCTTTATCTACATTTCTAATTATGACTTTTAAGGATTCTATAAGAAGAAATATTGTATTAAAGACTATGAGCATTTAAAAAATCTTGATACATGTGGCCAAGGTGTGATATGGTATCATAAAGAAAAGAAAATATTAAGGGTGATTTCTTCTGGTGCTAAGAAAATTGGTGATTATTTTTCTTCTGCTCAAACATACTTCTTTGAACTCTCCAATTTTGTTTTTCCCAATGAATACATATTTCATTTAAATTAGAAAAACAAATAAACAAAAAAAACCCAAAGAATGAAATCCTAGCTCAGCTCAAATGCTGCCTCTTCCACGAAGTCTTCATTGATTTCTCCAGAAGGGACCATCTGCAAACCAGGAGCGCCTCTGTTTGTACAACTGTGATCCCCAGGTATTAAGCACTTCTGATTTTCACCCCAGGCTAAAGTTCTTTGGGGATAGAAATTATTTCTAAATGCTCTTTTATGCTCCCAATGTCTTTAGCTTAATAAATATATGAGCAACCAAATGAAAATTGTCAATCAGCAGTGTCGAAACAAAACCTGCTTCTTGGGAAAAGCCTGGTGCCTGCCATCCCAGCTCCATAAACTTTTGCTGGAATTTGGCTAGTACTTCACATTCCACTGAATAACGGTATAAGCCTTCCTGAAAAATGGTGAGGAGTAGTAATGTAAGGCAAAAACTCCTTTAACACTGATCTCTAGTGGATTTATTCTCATACATGTATAGGCTGCTAAGCTTGAAGCAGTGGTTCCTGATCAGAGGTACTGACCAGAATTTCCTGGGGCAAATTAATACGGCCAGAAAACAAGTGATCATTGTGTTCCGGTCTCCACTGGCTACTGCTAAGACTTTGCCAATGAGAACAATGTAGAAAATAAAATCCCTCAAACCAAGTTTTACTTCCTTTTCCTCTGGATTCTTACTGGCTTGAAGATCACTGGGCAGTTTCTGGACTGCAGTTTGTTATTCAGGTGTGAGCCATGGATAGAGTCTCAGATGACTGTCCCCGTGGGGTTCCCATGCTTCACCGGCGCCAGCATCACCATTCTTTGCAGCACAGTCTTGTGGCTTCTCCATCAGTAATATAATTTCAATTCATCATATGCCACAGTTGCTTTTGAGGCTGCTAATCTCCCATAATCCAGTCATGGTTTATAAAACTCTTCCTTTGAAGTATTCTATTCACACATATGATTAAAATGGAGATGAATAAGCTGCTTGTAGATGACAAATAAGGAAAACAAAGACACCTCGCCTCCTCAAAAGCAAGGCTGACCTTGCTAAGAGCCACGGGGTGTGGATGATGAGCAATTGCACAACGAAATATTGTGCCAAGAATCTGAATCCAAAATGAGCTTGAGGCAGAATCCTAAATAATGATCTTCTCCTCATAGAAACAGTCTTCTTATGCACACTTTATTTTTCATTACACGAACCCCTAACCTCTATTCAGCTTTGAGTTAACTGTGTCATCATACTTTCTCAGAAACTTCATCATCTTGTGACAATTTTTTAGTTGAATGTCAGTGGTAGAAGTAATTTTCTGAATATTTATCAATTCTTAATGAAAAGAGGAGAAATGACCAGAAATATGCTAGGTGGCAAGAAAAACCCATTTTTGACTTAATAGTTTACCGTTATCCTCTGATTGACACCAGCTAACACTTACTGAACATTTGCCACATGCTGGGTCACCGTCCTAAGTGCCTCGCATGTACCAATCTATTCATTCTCCACAACAGACCTGTGAAGCAGGTGGCCTTGTTATCCCCACTTTCTAGATGAGGAAACCAAGGAAAGGAAAGGTTAGGTAATCAGCCAAACATAGTGTAGTAACGGAGAGAGCTAGGTTTCAAATCCTGGCTGCCTAGTTTCGGAGTTTGTACACCTTAACTTCTACATGACTCGATAAACACAAAACCCTTTAAGACCTAGAAGGACGAAAACATGGATCTCAGGAAAAAACAGAAAGGTCAAATTGATGGGAAAAAAAGAGCAAAATGCCTCTGGAGAATATGATTTTCTTTCTTCCAACTGGAAATAAAACACATAAAAATTAGGCAGCTATTAATAAAATGTGATTCAAACACATTAATACATGCAAGGAGAATGCCAGAATGGGAGTCAGAAAAATGTAAAGGGAAAAGGCTTAAGTTAGTGCACAGCCTCCACATCTTGCTCTAATCTCAGCTTGAGCACTAACGCACTGTCAAGCAAGATAACGGGGTGCAAGATAATGGGGTAAAGTCCTTTATTCTGGGCCTGCATATCCCCAGGGCTTGTCAAAGGTTCTAATTTCAGTTCCTTCATCTAAAAAGTGAAGGGCTTGGATTGGATAAACTTCAGCGTCTTTTTCTGTTGGTGCTTCTGTGCTGTTGCCAGTGCCTTACTACAGCGAAGGCTCTCTTTGTGCCTCCTCCCTGCCAGGCACAGGGCTGGGCTCTGTCGGGTCCCACAAAAGCAGAAGGCACAAGCCACTCCTTCTGGGAGGGGCCCCTGATGCTCCTGTGTGCAGGTGAGCCTCCCGCAGACATGAATCCACAGCCGGTGATGTTGGCACCTGGGGCAGACGCTGCGATTCCAACCGCCGGAATGTTTATCAGAGAGTTTTCAGGAGCACCTGGGGCTCAGGAGGGGACTGGGAATTTGGAGTGAAGTGCTCACTTCTTCCTCTAAGAATTTTTGGATTTAATTGTTGCGGCAGAGACCCTTGGTTGTCCCCCAATATCCATTCTCCCTGTCTTCCTTATAAATGGCGTTCTCAGCTTTAGCTGGCCACATCTACAATACTCATTCCCCAGCCTTCCTTGCTTCTGGATGTGGCTACATGACTAATTTCTGGCAATGTGAGATAATAGAATTGTTGTGTGCAACTTCCAAGAAGTATTCTTAAAGGGAAGAATCAAGACCTTCGGCCCTCTTCCCTCCTGTTGGCTGGAATATAGACTTGATGACTGGAGCTGAAGCAGCCATTTCAAACCATGAAATGGAAGCCCTGGGCCAAGGATGTCGTGCAATGCGATGAAAAAGTCTAGGTCTCTGATGATCATGAAATTACTTTTTCCAACTCTGAACCAGCTACCTTGAGTCGTTTAATGTGTGCGTGAGAGAAATTTCTATATATTATTTTTCTGTATCTTCTGTAACTTCATTATTATTTAGGAACAGCTGTCAGCTGTACAGCTGAACTTTAATCCTGATACAGGTGTCTTTGGTGTAGTAAGTAGTAAGCACTGGCTTGGAGTTTCTTGTTTATTTGTAAGATTAGCCCATGTCTTTCATTTACAACACATGCACATGTAGGCACAAATATCACTGACACAGAAGCGCCTGTGTATTTCTTGCAAACCAATCTATACTTTAGAGAAAAACCATATCCACTCTGCTGCTAGGAAGGATGGCATGAGTTGTTGAGCACGACCATTCAGTTTCTCCTTTCTGTTGTTAATCTACCACATGTTGCTGTTTGTGCTCTGCCTCGAGGTATATTATGGACATTTCAAAACTCATCTTGTTTAATAAGCACAATAGCCAAGATATGGAATCAACCTAGGTGTCCCACAACAGATGAATGAATAAAGAAACTAAAGTATATATACACCATGGAATATTATTCAGCCATAAAAAAGAATGAAATATTATAATTCGTGGCAACATGGATGGAACTGGAGGATATTACGTTAAGTAAATTAAGCCAGGAACAGAAAATTAAGCACTGCATTCTCCCACTCACATGCAGAAACTTAAAAATAGTTGATCTCATGGAGGTAAAAAGTAGAACAAAAGGGGGGATAGGGAGATATTTGTTAAAGGTTACAAAATCATAGCTAGGTAAGAGGATAAGTTGCAGTGTTTTATACCACAGTATGGTGACTACAGTTAACAATAATATGTTATATAGTTTCAAATTGCTAGAAGGAGGACATTGAATGTTCCCAACACAAAGAAATGATAAATGTTTGAGATGATGGATATGCTAATTACGCTGATCTGATCATTACATATGCATCAAAACATCACTATGTACTCTATGAATATGTACAATTATTTATCAAATACATAAATTTTTAAAAACAATAAGAGGATGGCTTATATGATGTAAATGTAAATGGAAGAAATAATAAAAAAAATTCAAAGTGGTGGGAAAACAATGATAAATGTTGCAAGTGAGTTTAGGAAGAAATGATTTGCTGGTAGAGATTCTCTTCAATGGCAGTGAGAGACTACCGCAAAACTTGGGAAAAGTTCTCATAATGCCACGGTGAAAGTCAGCAAGCAACGTGGCAACATGAAAACATGTTTGACTTGAGGATAACTCCAGTGTGAGATGTCTGTCACTGTAAAAAATGGCAATTAATGAGAAGCCAGGAAGGTTATTGAAGGACTTGAAGACTAAGCAGGTGAAAGTTCACAAATTATAATTTGTTAGAAAGTGTAGAGGGTTCAAGAAGCTTTTGAAACTGCACAATATCAAAGGTATACCTTCTAAAGGTTTCCCTAAAATACTTGTAGACATCATCGTAGAACAGGGCTCTCTGTTATAACAGATCTTCAGTGCAGATAAATGGGCCTATTTTAGAAAAAAAATGCCTAGCAGATTATTTTTCAGTAAAACATCTAAAGGAGTGAAATATACTTGGTGCAAGTATTTAATATATTTAATATGTTTGATTGAACTCCATGGAAGTGCATTTGAAAATTGAATGTTTTAATTCCATATGAAGTTACCTGGATTTAAGCAAAAATGATGAACTCAAAAAAAGTGCTCGTAAAAGGTGTTTCAAATATAGACGTTTCCTGACTGATTTAAGATATATTACCATCATTCAAGTTTAGTGAATACATTTTTGAAGTAATAAATACTAGAACATATATGGTTTTATCACTTGCTGAATAAATCCTTAAAAGTGGATGATTAGGTACCTACTGAATATGCACATTTTGCTTAGTATTTTCATAGTATTTTGTAAAATCTTTGTTCAAGTTATGTATTTTAACTTGTGAAAACATTTTCTATAATTCTGTTGATTATTTTTAATATTTTATTAAACTATAAAAGCCTAAAACATAAAAAGAATCCAAGAGCTCATTGACATCCTTATTTTATAAAGCACCTAAACCTGATCATCTCAGATAACCTTAGCAATCATCTAGTTACTTAGTACGGCTCCTAGAATACAAAACATTTTTTTTTAATCCTTTATTGAGAGTACATTTAGGTCTTTTTAAAAAACTTTTTATTACTTTTATACCACAAAGCAAAGTTTAAATTATATAAGAAAGCACATCGAACCTAATGAAGTTAAGCTTTCTTCTTAATGAGCATTTAAATCCAAGTACAATAGAAATAGACTGTTCTAAAAGTATACTGGGGAAAAATGTATGCACACTTACTCCCTTCTTTATTAATCTTATCTAGAGCTTAATAAAATTCCTTTTAAAAAATGTATATAATATCCTTCATTATTCTTAAATTCTACTACTATACCAAATAATGGTTAAGGTATATGAAATTATTCTTCAAGGACTCAAGTTTTTACATTTGTCTGTGTCTGAGAAATAATACTAACAACTATCTAAATAATGATCTCATTTCTAACCTTTCTTTTGCAGAGTCTAATTACTCAACAAGGTCTCAAGGTCTATGCCAATTTAAATGGCCAATTATTGGCTGTAGCAAACCCATCTAGAATTATATAGGACACAAAATCTTTTGCTTCGGGAAATCTTGGGAAAAAAATGCTTTTAGAATCTGTGTGTAGAAACTCTAATGCTGTGCAAAAAAGAAATAGACATTGTAAGCTGGAGATGTGGGTTCTAGCCTTGACTGGCTGGTACTGGGTCTTCGCCTAGCAGTACCCCTCACTGGGACAATCTTCCCCTTTTATAAAGTTAGGAGTTTAAGTGTGAAGCAGGAGGGTTTGTTGAGCTCTAAACTCTTTTCCAGACTGAAAAGTATATGCTTCTAGGAAGTATAAAGCCCTCAGAATATAAGCAACATTAAACAATAATTTGCTTTTCACACCAAATTATAAGCAATGTGTCCCTCGAAGTCGCAGTATGAAGTGTAAAACAATTTAAAAGTTCAAAATTGCTAAGTAGCAGTTTAAAGTGGTTAAGAGATTAAGCTAAATATCAAATATGGAGAAAAATGTTGACAATCTCAGTGAAAAAGTGTAGATTTATATACCCATGTCACTTGTTAACATTTCAATCCTTCGAGTGTGCCTTTGATTTTAATTCTATTAACATCCCTTGGAGCTCTCATTTTCTGTTTTAATTATCTCTACTTAAATCTAAACCTTCACCCTTTTCTTATGTTAAACCCTTCACTGAAAGGTTTTTTGATTATTCCTACTCTCACTGATCTCTACTGTTTTCTGAATTCTCCAAGAGGAGGAACTCTTTTGTAAAGATTAATAGATATTTAATAAATCATGCTTTTCAATCACTTGAACTGAACATTTGCTTCTTTCTCTACTGACATACAAACTCTGAAAATAGCCAAGTGTATGAGATTGGGAAATAATCAACAGTGATCAGATGGTAGATACAGGCTTAAGAATAGCATGCAGGGAGTTAAACAGAGCAGGGTGCACCAGGCAGCCTCATTCAGGCTGAAATTTTCTTTTCCAAACATTTGAACATGGGCGGGTCCAGGACTGAGTCATCACCATGTGGGAAGCCAGCAAAGAATTGAACAAGAGTGGCAAGATCTCAGGAAGCTAAATGCTTTGGGACCTCATGGCAGGGAGGAGAGAAGCTTGGATGTATCTCTTTTAGTGTAAGGATGTTGATCTGGCTTGAGGAGGGCTGAGGGCTCAAAAATGTCACTGGTACTCGAGGACAACTTCATGGTGCTGTGTTGCCGTTTTAGTTGTTGTCATAGCAGATGGGGATACCTTGGTAGAGGAGCTTTGGTTGACCACAGTAGTAGCAGATGGGCTGTACTGAGGCCCAGGTGGGGCAAGAGATGAGGTACGACCAGGTAGACAGTTGACCTGACAGGACTTTCCATCTGCGAGGATGATGATGGTGGTATCACTGGTGGGCTTGCCAAAGTGGATAAAATATAAGATCAGAACTACAAGGGAGGCGGCAATTAGGCCAACAGAGACACCAGAAATGTTTTCCAGAGTGACCATGGTTTTCCTGTTACCTGTAAAGGTTTATAAAAAGTGAATATTTCAGCAAATTAGATAATAGTGAATTAGGTAACTGATTTCAATTAGAATAAGACTAACATTTTGCATTACTCTAAATGCTATAATTTAAAGCACAAAATTCTCAGTGCCCCCACACAATACATATACGTAATACATGCACCCAACAACACATATACACGATACACACACACAATACACATACACAATATACACATACATATATACAAACATCTTGTCCACAAGCCTGTGACGACGAAATATCCCCTCTCAGTTACCCCTTTGTACTAAAGCAACAAGGCTTCATCTCCAATGCAAATAGATCGCCTTGGGAACATAGTACATTAAGTTATTCTCAGCTACCAACATCACAGTATAAATTAAATTATCTAATTAGTCCTAAAGGGTAGAAAAATAATGGAAAGGCGTATCAAAACATCTAGATAGATTACCTTTGGATAGTGGAAAATTGCAAGGTTTTTTTCTCATTATTTTCAATTTACACATTACGTACTGAGATTTTGTAATTACAAAGTTACTTATTAAATACACTTTTGTATGTTAAACATAAATTAAAGGAATTTCATTTGAGTTTGAAAATATATGAAAATAGGAAAAAAATAGCTCTGTTGTGGAGCGGCATCTTAGAGGAATAAAATCCAGCACTGACGTACTGTTAGGGGCCTTGTGTCCCAGGTGAACTCAGGAAATTGTTTGGGGCAGCTTGAGCCTGGCAGAAGGGCTGATGGAGAAGGGTCTGCCTGTCCTATTTTATCATTATTCCAAAGGATTGTTGAAGACCCTGAAGACTTCCCACAGCCTCCCCAGTCCCCAAATCTTATCCACTGTGGCTGGAAGGTCACATTGTGCAATCTACAACCACAGTGTGTTCCTTCATGTGAACAGTATGGATTTCTCGGTAACTGTACAGAACGATAGATAAATAGATAAACAAACAAAAAAGTCCTGATCGTTAGGGACGAAGAAAGTTTATCTTATCCAGGAACATAAGCATATAAAATAAATATATAAAATAAATATCAAATGATATGAATCCAACATATATTAAATAGAGAAATAACCAAATAGTACGAGAATTTGAAACTGTAATATTGGCTTAAGGATAGGAAATATATAAATACATTTCTCATATCAAATGATCAAAGAAGGAAAATAAAATGATCATCTTAATAGATGCACAAGTATCATTTAACAAATTTCAGCATTCAGTCCTGACAAAAGCAGACAAACAAAACAAATCTCGATAAACTAAAAACAAAAGAATAATTTCTAAATGTGGTAAGGGGTGTTTACCTCAAAACAATAACCAACATCATATTTAACAGTGAAACATCAGAGGCATTTCATTACAGTCAGGAGAGTTGAAGAATGTCTTCTACTACTGCTATTTGGTAACATTTTCCAGAAGTTCTAGTTAGTACATGCAAATAGAAATGCAAGCACAAAATTATCCTTCTGTGCAGATGATATGATTATCTACCATCAGAATCCCAATCAAGCATATAATCTAGTCAAAGTAATAAGATCTCATTAAGTTGGCTGATTTTAAAAATATGAAAAATATATACAGTATAAGCAATTGTTTTCTGTGAGTGTAAGTGTGTGCGTATTGCTATTCACCATAGGAATAGAGTATGTAAAATGCCTAAGCATGTAAAATACCACGGGACTTGTATAAAGAAAATCATAAAGCTTTACTAAAGAACAAAAAGGGAACTAGAATAAAAGTTCTTTTATAAAAAGTTTCAGTAGCATAACCTGTCAATTCCTGAAATTCAGTTAAGATCTTTATAGAATTTTTGGAGGAAAAACTTAGGTAATTTGACAAAAATTTCATGTGGCAAAATAAATCAACCAAAAAAATAAAATTATATTAGATTGGACAGAGAGAAAGAGTGTGCGTGTGAGAGAAAGAGGGAGAGAGAGAGAGAGAGAGAGAGAGAGAGAGGACAGGAAGAAAATATAAGTAGTGATTTTCTCTGGGCAGGATCATAGGTGATTTTTAATTTTTTTTGTAATTTTCTATATTTTTAAATGTTCTTAAATAAGCAAATAACACTCATATAATAATTGACAAAAAAAGGATCTTTTATTCCTGTTTTGGGGGATATAAGAGGTAAATGGTCAGATTATTTTATTGTAGGTTTCTGATACAAATATCAAAATTTAGACAAAAAGTCTAATCCACAATTCCAAATAAAATGAAAGCTCTGGTAAACTAAACAACTCCCTCAATATCGTGATAACTAATAATAACAACTCAGATTCCATACATCCTATAATAACAAACATCATAAAAAATGCAACTTAATATTCTTGAAGGATTAAACGTTAAATGTTGAAAGTAATAATATTAGACATGCAAGCAATTAAACGTTATTTACAATACTCACTTCCTCAGCTTATTTTGTTCAATATCCACAACATGCTGCTGTTGTTTTCCATCCATTCCAAGGGTGCTGTTGTCTCAAATCCAACTCCAAAAATGTCTGTATTGACTTTGTGAATTAGAAATGAGGAAATATTGGATTTACGTTAAATTAATAACTTTATATATATTCTCTGTGGATTATGTAGACTAACATTTTCTGGAAAACTTCCAAATTCAATCTGAAAGTACACAATTTATGTTAGGTGGAGAAAAATAAATAGAAATATCTGATCCTTTCAAAAAATAATGTGCAAAAATGACCTCACGTGTAAGAATGACTCTAGGTTTCTGAGCAAATATGAGCTCTTGCTTTCCTTATTTCATGTAACTTATTTGATATCACTGAAATTTAATTTCTCACAGGTTAGGAATTTAGTTTTGGCTTCTAGAAAATCCCACAAAGTCAATCCTTGATTATAACTATTGCAGAATTCAATGGCTAAGCACAGAGAAGGATTATGGTAATGATTGATTTCAAACCTGTCCAATGATAGACAGTATTATTGGATGCCGATAAATTTAGGTGAACGGTGAGTAAAATCTGCTGTACTATTGAAGTCAGTGGCTGAACTGACACAGACAAGGAAAAAAAACTTACTAAAAAGGTTTTAGCTAGAATTAAAGGTAAAAATAGGAATTAAATATACTTCAATTACTCTTGATTATATGAATAAAGAATTATTCAAGCTAAATCTTGTCTACTTCTTGTGACATTATATTTTGCTTTGGGCTATGTAATGATTAACATTGTTTCAGACGATCTTAATCTTTTAGATTGGTAGGAACTAGGAGAAAAAAAAGTCTCTGGTGCTTTTCCATTGCTCACAACAGAAAGTGTATATGACATAACATGCAAAATTCAGATGATGTTTCCTACCAATCTGAGAGTTGATGTTTTCTGACCCTTTGGCAGAGTAGTACAGTAATATAGAATGAAGAAAAAAAATAACTTTAAAGATCCTTCTTAGCCATGCAATTTTGTAGGTCAATCACTTTTGAGGAGGTTAGAGACATGCATTTCCAAAATATTGATAGACTTACACTGATAGCCTTATTCAAGAGCAGACCTGTTTTCTTGTGTGTAATTGATATAGTCATACAAAAAAAGTATATAACTGAATTCAAAACCTCAAAACTTCTCATTCAGCAAACAACAAATAATTTTATGCTTGAGTCACTGTTAGTTGTTTGTCAGTTTGTATCCCGAGGCCAAAACAAATCTTGTCTAATTAATACAGTCTTGCTCTGATTGTAATTTTTTTTTCATAAGAGCAGCTTTTTATTATAAAACAAAACAGGTCTGTCTCCACGAGTGGAGAGAGACAGACTAACTCACTGATTTACTGACTAACTGACTTGTATAGTCAAGGAAAACCTCATGGATAAGCAACCATTTGGACCAAGGCCTCCAGAGACCCATGTGAACTAGTACGCAAAAAACGAAATAGTAATCATTGCAGAAGACACTATGCTATTGGTTGTGCATCCAACATCCAGTTATTCTTTCCTTCTCTCTAATTAAACCCTTCTTCCCTTGCCATAATGCAGCCACGTGATCAGGAGAAAGCTGGAACCCATCTCTAACCATAGGGGTGAATCCCAATTAGTCTAAGCCAATAGTGGCCACCCAACCTCACTTACAAGTGACCGGTTCAGAATGCCAGGTTTAAGCCAATCAACACAGGGAATTGCCCTGGTCACTGTCATTGGTCTACGAGTAGGCACATAAGCTAAGCTGGCCTAACCAGATTTATATTTCTGTTTGGGGCAGGAGGTTTTTTCCTGTCCATCATGGATGCGAACAAGGAAGAATGCTGTCATATTCTTCCTTGGTGACAGAGCCATCTCTGGACAATGAAGGAAGCCTGGAGACAGAGCCAATACAAAGAAGAGGGCAGAGCTGGGAGCACTGCAGAGAAAGGAAGTCGGAGCCTGGAGCCTGCTGCACTTTGGCACTCCCCAGTATGTGCAACGAAGAATCTCCTTATTGTTTATGCCAGTTCCAGTTTGGATTTTTTATTCCTTAGTGTTTAAAGATTCTTGACTATGACAATAAAAATAATGGCACCTAATGCACCAGGTACTTCAAACATAGTTTTGAAACTCAACCAACATCAATTAAAGGATTTTCTATTTCTTTCAGCAGTGAGTTTGAGACTGAGAAGTAGTAAGTATTCTTTTAGGTACTGCTTCCGGTATTGCTTTGGACATTGCTTTAGTCATTGCTTTGGGCATTGCTGCAGCATTACCTAACTGAGTTAGGAAGTCTCAAAACAAAATTTAAAATTGCCCTGATCAAAACAGGATGTAGGCAGGGCAAGTTCCATCTGGTTAGAACCAACATGGTGGAAGAATAAAGGATGCTACCCTGATTCCAGGAAAACACCAGCCCTTCCATGAGTATTCCTCCCCTTGTTTAGGCTATACCTAAATTGCTTAAATAGAAAGGAAACAGGATTCAAGGGCTGGTTCTTTCTCTGCAGAGAGAACTTGCCCCTGTTGTGTCTATGGAGTAGACTTTCTATAGTTTGTGAGTAAATCTCGCTTTCACTTTCTAGTGTTGCCGCGCTACAGAATTCTTTCTTGCATGAAGCCAAAGACCACCTTGGACCTCAAGGAGCTCCCAGCATTGGGAGTCGCTTTCCTGTGTCAAGTGGACCAGGCCAAAGACTCCTCAACTTTGAATCTTTGTATTCTCTCCCTTCCAGTCCTACTCCCACTACTCTGAATGATTTCAACAGACTCCTGAAGGTTCTCTCTGTCTTCTCTCTTTTTGCTCTACAATCCTTCCTGTACACACTGCTTCTAGGCTAATAGCCCTAAATGCAGGTCACCTCCCATTACCAAATAAAGGCCAGATTCCTTCATTAGACAGTCTCCAGTTACCACAGGCTAAATTCAGCTTATCTGGCTTTCCATAAAACTCAGTTATGTGCATATATAATTTCCATTTGTTAATTGTAAATCCTTTAAGAGTAGAATCTGGAATAGATTTGTCTTTGTATCCCCACTTAAATTATTACCAAATATCTCTGACAGGTACTGTGTATCATTACATGAACTTTCCTCTTTGGTCTTGTCCTATCATGACTTCCAAGATTACCCAAAAATACAAGATTACCTTCTGGGTAACTCACACTTTTAACAACAACAACAAAATTACAATGTGTGTGGTTTGTGGAAATAAAGTGTGGGGGATTTGTGGTTTACAGGATTCCCCAAACAAGGAATGTTACTAATATTCCTATCCTCTGCTTCCCTTCAAAGAAAGAAACTCCCACGTGGCTCTTGTCCTGCCCTCCCTGTTCTTTGCGAGTCAGAAAAATGTTCATCACAGCTGCCACTACCTTGCCCTTGTCACAAATTACCACAAACTTAGAGGCCTGAAAAAACACAAATGTGTTGTCTTTCAGTTCTGGAGGTTAGAAGTCCAAAATTAGCCTTGCTGAGTGAGAGTCAAAATGTTGGCATGGCTGTGTTCCTTCTGGAAGCTCTGGAAGAAAATTCACGTCCTGAACTGTTTTAGCTTCTGGAGACCACCTGCATCCCTTGGCTTGTGGCCCCTTCCTCATATCACTCTTGCATCTGTCATTCCACCTGCTACTGACTCTTTCTCCTCCCTTTTATAATAACCCTTGTGATTACATTCAGCCCACTGGGTAATCTGAGATAATCTTTTCATTTCAAGATCCTTATTTTGATCACACCTGCAAAGTCTCTTTTTCCATGTAAGGTAATATTCACAGGTTCCAGGGATTAGGACATGGATATCAATTTTCAGCCTCCCACAATGGTTACTAAAAGTTCACTACCTGACATGGAAAATAAATTTATTAACATTACTGGGATTGAAGAGAATTTGTTTCTAGACTTGGCTTAGTCAAAAGCAAACATCCACTTCTAGGGCTGCTGGAGCTCCCCTGCAGGTTTCTACAGCATCCTGGGCTTGCTGCTCCCACCGCCTCTATCACTGAGCTTTGAAATAGATCATCGTATCACATATCACATTTTCCATTGAATTCCCAACACTTAGCACAATGCAAAGCACATAGGAAACATGTGTCTGTGGAATAAAATGAATGACATTAGAAATATTTCATATTAAAAGATAATGCGTAGCATAGTACCTTGAAAACATTAGCATTCAATTAATGTTTGCTGATTAATCTGCTGAACCAGAAAGACTGAGGCTCCTTTTAGAATAGAAAAAGTCCTATTTAAGTTAGACCTTGCCAATTGTTAAATACACAAGTCTTTGTTCATTGCCTCCTGGATGCTTACAGCACACTGCTCTGTTTTTATATTCATTATACAGTGATACACAGCCACAAATGCAAATGTATTTTGGAAGGTGTCTACTGCCTTTTGCAAAATACAATTAGGAGGCATAGGAAGTATTTAAATAGGATTAGGGACCTACTATAAATTAATAATGAGATATTAATACATTAGTAAGAATTATGCTAAATAGACATTTGCCAAAGATTCCACCTTTGAATTTTTAGCTAATTAACCAAATCCGAGAAACCCAAACAAATTGACGTTAAATAAAACCAGACAATAAGAATCCGACCTTCATTAGTTCCTAAGGTTTAAACACATTTATGTTGCTCATGTTGAGCCTGAGTTACAGCTGTGAGCCTCTTTCCAAGGAAGCTCGTGCCATCATTTTAAAGCACAAAGCAGACTCTTTATAAAACCCTTCTATGACTTTACATTTCACTCAAAATGAAGTCTACAAAGGTTCAGTATAATGGGGCTGCTGCCTCCTTTACAAATTCATCTTCCTTCACTTAATAGTTTCAGCCACACAAGCCTTGTGTCAGGGCACTGAATACCCCAGGCTTTTTATCTTCTGTGTTTATTTGTGTCTGCAAAACTCTTATTCGAGGGTTCTCTAAGTGCTTCAATTCTTACGATGACCACAGGAGATACAACAATTATCACCATTTTATACCAGAGGTTAATAAAGTGCTCAAGATCACAAAGTTAGTAGTGGCAGAGCTCAGATTTGCACCCATAAGAAATACATCTCCAACACTTGCTTTTCACATGTGGTTGGTTGTCTTAAGTGTGTTTAAGTTCAGATTTTTTTTTCCATTTCTCAAACTATTTTTTTTAACTGAATAACTGAATAAATCTGCAGGGAAAGAGGGCGCATGGACCTGCCAACAGCATTTGACCCCACTGACAGTGCTTCCCTTCTCTGTACAATGTGGCTCCCAGGGCCACAGCTTTTCTTGATTCTCCTTTTGCGTCACATACCCTTTCTCAGAAGGCTTTTCTGGATCCTCCTCATCTCTGAAACCTCTACTTATTGCAGTTCTTGGACTATCTCCCAGCTTCACTCTTACGCTGTAGGTGAGTTCATCCAGTCTATGGTTTAAGTACCATCCACATGCTGGCTCCCAGATTTGTATCTAAAGCCTGGAATCATCTTCTAAACTCCAGACACATATGTCTGTCTACCCTACAACTTCACTTTGATATCTAATAGGCCACTCAGTCTTATACTTCTGAAAACAAAGTCCTTATTCCTTCTTCCCCCTCCATCTTCTCCCCGCCAATTCCAGTAAACCGATTTGTTTCTGTTGTGGATGTCCTGTGTAGATGAGATAGACCACCACACCCAAATTTGGCTCGGTGATGCCAAAACACCATGAGGGTATGAAGGAATTTATTATTCACATAATGAGACTTTCTGAGGCGGACAGGGCAGGATTGCAAACAGGTCTAAAAATG
Source organism: Avahi laniger (assembly GCA_963575035.1). Taxonomy (NCBI): domain Eukaryota; kingdom Metazoa; phylum Chordata; class Mammalia; order Primates; family Indriidae; genus Avahi; species Avahi laniger. Next base: position 226,763 of record CAUYSK010062794.1, read on the forward strand.
GCTTGAGAAAGCAGGGAAGACAGAGGCGTTCGGCTTTCCTTGTGATTAGGGAGTGATGCTGGAGTGAAAGTTTCTGTATGTGGGCTGTGACTTGCATTTCTTGAACTTCCTGCTGGTGCAAAGGAGCGATTGAAAGAACGGCAGTGTTAGTATAACAGAGACCACTCAGACTTTCTCATCAGCTTGCCCGCATGTGGACCAGAAGGACGAGGAGAGTCTGCACCCATTACCGTAAATGGCAATTCTATCATTTCTGTTAAACAAGGCAAAACATAGGATGCCATCATATTTCTCCCATACTCCATAACCAATCCATCAGCAAATTCTGATGACTCCATTATCAAATAGACCCCAAATCCTAGCACTTAGCATCTCCACTGCTATCATCCTGATCCAGAGCCGATCATCTCTCACCAGGATTACTTGGATTCTCTCCTAACTAGTCTCTTTGCTCGTGTACTTTTGTAATCTATTTAGTATACAGCAGTCAAAATGATTGTTTTCATGCCACTGCTCTTCTAAAACTCTATAATGGATGTCCATGTCTCTTAGAATAGAACTTAGTCCTTATAATGGTGTGAAGAGCTCTACACAATCTGCCTTCCCACCACCACCTTCTCTGACTTCCCTCCTCCACCATCTCTCTCACCCTCTCCACTGCAGCCACATTGGCCTTTGCACTTTCTGGTGGCTCTGAGTAGAACACTTTCCACAGTTACCTACGTGGCTTGCCTCTTTATTTAGGTCTCTCCCTTTCTTGACAACCCTACATAAAATAACACCCCTAGTTCCTCTGCAGTCTCCTCACTTTACTTACTTTACTTTTCTCCATAGCACCTATCCTCAAAAGACAATCTGTAAATTTCTTTATTTATTTTTTTATTATCTGTTTTCATGACTAGGTTGTATGCTTCATGGGGTGGTCTATCTACAATAGTATCTATCACATAACAAATAATCAATGATTATTGAATAAATAAAAGAATGAAATATCTTTTATACAAAGCACTCAATGATAGTCATGTCATATATAACACATAGAATAAAAAAGATTGTAATTCATTCCCTTCTCTCAGCCCATAAACATATGCAAGTCTCTGCCATCTGAAAACAAATGAAGGAACAAAAACAGATGCTGCTGTAGCCCTGCACCCCCCGGTAACTGTTTCATTTCTTTCCTGGAATGTTGTCAAAAGGGCTGAGTGCAGTGGGTCCCCTTCATCCCCTTCCACCCACTCTTCCACCCTGCAACTGCCTTCTTCACCCAAAATGCCTCTGAACTGTTCTGCTATTTTCTTTATAACTCCCTCATTGCTAAATCCAGTAACATCCTTTCTTCTCCTTTTGGACGATTTGACAATATTAAGGTCTCAGATGATTAGACAATACTGATTTCTTCTCCTTTCTGACACTTTCCTCTTTTGGTTTCATCATACTGTGGTTCCCCACCTCTCCTTTGACCTCTTTAATGATTTCTTCTTGGTCCCTTTCACCGGCATCTAGTCTTCTGCTTAAAACATCAACATGCCATGCTTGGAGAAGAAGCACTCATAGCCCTCTCCCCAAAGGGCAGATTTCAGAGGAGAATGAGGGAGAAGGAAGGGGGGGAGGAGTGGGCCAGAGAAGAAGGAAGCCGACAAAGAGCTTTGTAAATAGAAATTTACACTTTCCATGGAGGAGCTATTGCTATAAGTGACAGGTTCAGGGTGGGGTTGTGGGTTATTGGAAACTCGATGGCCATTCACTACTTAAAATTGATGGTCACTGGTACTAAGGTTGTCAAAGAATTATGCGGGCAGCAAGAGTCAAGTAGGGAAAAGGACTGAGTAGGTATCAAGCAAGAGTGGCCAGGAGCTGAATGATGATGATGACAAGGAAGGGGAGAAAGTGGAAGAGACAAACGGTAAGAGTCCCAAATAATGTGTGTTTCAATGAGGAAAGATAAATAATGGTTTTCCAGCAATGACAGAAAACTAAAAGGCTCACCTTCCCTTTACTGCCACCCCCAGTCCAGCCAAAATTGGTAGAAATGATACAGAGCAATGAGAAATAGTCAAAGAAGACAAAGGGAAGCCTCGTCCTATGGAAAAAGACAACTTCCATTAAGGCAAAAAGATGGTGGCATCATTGTTTAAAGAGACTCAAGACAGAGGAGAGTTTGTGTACTTGGCAATGGGGATTCCATGGGGCACACTGGAAAAGATTAGGAAGGAGGGAAAGAATTGAGGAGTAGATTAGGAGGGGAAGCAGAGCACCAGATGGGAATGGGGGTCAGGCCAAAGATTGGTCATGAGAAGGGGTTCACTTGGGTCATAAGCCAAGTAGAACTTTCCAATCTCAAGGTTCCAAAGAACATCATACTCTGGTTAAAATGGTTTCAGTGACTCACAAGCCAAACCTTGCTGTCTCAGGGCTCCAAATGGTGAGACTTTGACAGAATGGGTCAAGGTCTAATTCAGCACATTCAGTAAATATTTTCTAACCATATATTATGAGGTTGGCACTATACTAAGTGCTGGGGATTAAACATTTGTATGTCTCAGCTTTAGAACTATAAGCATAGTTACTTTGTAGATCCAACATGGCCAATAAACAGAATTGCTGACCTCCCTAAACTTGGGTTTTATTGCTAATTTTTAGAGATTATTCAACTTACCCAGGGGTGGAGACTGAAAAACAAATCAGAAGTATTTCTTAAAGAAAAAAACCCCTTTGACTCCCTCAGCCAGCTGTTTTGAAGATTCTTCCTGCCTTACTGGAGTCCAGTTCTCATTAACAGGCTGCAGAAGAAAGTACGGAATCAGAAGGGCATAGAAATTCCATGGAGCAGACACTTAGTGAACCACTTTTCTCACATCATCTTATTTCAGCTCTTGGAGATCAAGACTCCCTATACTCAAGTTCTCTTCTTACCTTCAAGAGCCTCAGAGATATTGCCATGGGGGGATGTCACCATGTCTTCTCAAGTAGATTCCAGCAAGGTCCCTTTAAACTTTACTCCAGCCAATGAACCAAACTAACTTCCTTTCTTCCTTCCATCAGGTTTCAGTGTAAAAATGTCAGTTCTTGACACACTCATGGCCAAAAAATTTTAGTTGAATTCATACCTGCTCATATGGTGACCTCATCTTCCTCTTATGCTCTGCCACAGGTGAGCCAGTGTGTAGGTCCTACCCTTCCCTGGAGGGCATCTGTCTTTGGTTGCATTTCAGGCTAGGAGATTGCCCTGTGATTTCAGCTCTCCCATGAGTTCAAAACTATTATGAACCTGTAGCTTACCCAGCTTTTTCTTGACAGGATAAGAGTGATGTTCTTTTCAGCTTTATACATCTTAATACTCTGGTGTTTTAGGCAGCTTACTTAACTGCTCTGAATTGTAATTTTCTCCTTTAGAAAATAGGGACATTGACACTTGCCTCATTGAATGGTTATGAGAATGTTTTGAGACATAAAGCACTTGGCCTATGATAGGTGCTTATTAAATGTCCTCCTGCTCCCAGATTGTCCACTAGTGTTTATTAGAAACTCATTAGATCTCTGTTGCACAATTCATCTCACTTCTACATGCTTTAATGACTGGGTGTCAATTTTGGTGTCGCCTTTCATTTCAACTCAAGTCTTTACTTTTTCCAGAATTAAAATAGTTAATAGCGGTAACAGGAATTACAAAATTCTAGCAGGTACATCTGATCAAAATAGGTCTAATGATGTAAGTGAGCCCAAGGGATTCCCTCTGCTTTTTATTCATTCAATTGGTTCATTTATCTAATTGGTTCATTTATTCAACAACATTTATTCAACAATTGGTTCGTTTATTCAGGTAGCTTAGAGGAGGGCATGACATGTTAGGAAAGTTCAATGAAATTGGAAATCACGTATAGAAGCAGATGCCAGCATGGAGCAAGAAAGAGAAAACATGCTGACATCAGACGAAATGATTAATTAAGTTTCCACTTAGGTTCAAAGAAAGAAAAGGATGTACCGTTGAAGAGCTTCTCAATGAAGCAGGGATACTGACAGGATAGCTCTGTGTTTTTCACACACCCCAGTCTTCTGCCATCTGCTCCAAGAGTCATTTCACCACTCGAACAGCACAAGCAGTCTAAACCACGGCACTTGAGACCATCTTTCCTTGTTGCTGCACCCTGGGCACTGATCTCCACCCAAAGTGCTCCAGGTGGTGTCATTTTTACAAAATTCATAAAGCTATTTGCAAAAAAAAAAAAAAAATGTGCTTGATAGATGATGTATATTTGATAAAAAGATAAACCAAGTTTCTTTGATAACATTTTTTTTTCCGGATGATAAAAATATAATAGCAGAACATTTAGAATATACAGAGAGGTAAAGTCAACCAATAAAAAAAGAATCACCTGAAATCTCAGTATTTGAGAGAATCATCTTTTAGTAGATTTCTGTCTTTATTTTTACTTTGTAGTTGCACTGTATAAATTTATTAATTTTTGTTATTTCAGTGGATTTAGGAGATATAAGTGGTTTTTGGATACATGGATGAATTGCGTAGTGGTGAAGTCAGGGCTTTTAGTGCACCCCTCACCCGAATAGTATATAATGTACCCAACAGGTAATTTTTGATCCCTCACCTCCCACCCTCCCCTCTGTATATTTTATAATCTTATTTTTAGAACATTTTCAAGATGTTTGAAAATATAATGGCTACATTTATTTCATCAGGTACCCCTTCTACTTTTAGACGTTTGTTTTCCAATATTTTGCATTTGTAAGTAAAACTACAAAGGCATTCTTTGTACCATAAAGATTTTTCTATATTTCAGGTATTTATTTTTGGCATAGTTCTAACTATTAGATTTACTCAAACAAAGGGTATAAAATTTTAAAGCCCTCAATACATGTTACTAGGTTTTTTGTTTGTTTGTTTGCCCAATGCATTTGGGCTGATTAGCAGTACCATAAACTGAATATGATTGCCTGTTTTATTTCATTTCATGCTCACCAGAATAAAGTATATTTTATTTCTAAAATCAGTGCCAACCATTTTTAAAAGGTGTTTGTTATTTATGTTAAAGATTTTTTATTACAAAATAATTATCCTGTTTTTCATATTATTTGTTAATATCCTTTGTATATGTAATCAAAGGAACCACAGTGATTTTCTTAGAGCATAATTATCTTAAGCTTATATTAATAATAAGTTTCTCTTCACAGGAAAAGGTGTACCTCTGCCAATTTCAAAGATTATGGCTTCTCCTTCAAATCCATGGGAATCACGACCATAGAACAACTCGTTCCTTGGAGAAGTTCTTCGTGTATCGTGAAGACAATGGAAGTGGAAAAGAGGAAATGTATCTACAAGGTGCAGGGCTTTGGGTGTCAGAGTTGAGCCCCAGCATTGCTATTTATTGCTGGAACGGGTAAATTATTCAAATATCTAGTTTCCTCGAAATGAAAATGAGAATTAGAAGGGCCTCCCCTAGTCCTGTTATGGTGGCTTAATCCTAATTCAATGCTGAATTGATGAAAATATATCCAAAAACATGTTAATAGTTGTTATATTTTTCCCTGGAGTGAAATCTGAGCCTGTGAAAAGCATCTCTTTGCGTTGAGCAATTTCAAGGGATCTGAAGTTCAGCCGTCCTTGGCAATGGCCCAGGAAGAAGTGACTGTTTTTATCTTTGTTGAAACTATTTTAACATCATCTTTCTGGATGTAGGCCTTTAATATTAGTTTTAAGAAAGAAATTCACCATAGCTGCTGAAAAACCTTATGTCCTGATATGGATGAAGTTGCTATGACTCAAGCAAGGAAAATCCTCAGTAAATCATGTTATATCTTTAGCTTCACTGCAAGAGAGAGAATAGAAATGCTGATCAAAGCAGGATCGTGAATCATCAAGTTCTGATGGCATTCTGCCTCTTCTTGGTCAAGTGGCTGAGAAGTCATCATAAATTAGTGTAGGGAGGAGTTGGAATTTGTGGGCCAAGAGGAAGTGGGTTAGAAGTCATTGCAAATCTTAAGGAGAAGTGAAAGAGGGTACTCCAAGAAAGTCAAAGACTGTTGCCAGAAACATTAATCCAGACAAAAAACCACGTTATGTATCATCCATTGAACCATTCTTTTTAAATAGATTTAGGAATGAAAAGATTATAAGCCAAGATGAACATTTCCAAATAGTTTAAATAGAGAGAAAACTTCCAAATAATGTTCATTAAATATATTAACGTTGGGGAGAAAAGCACATACATAGAAGTGTTGCACATAGAAAACTCTCTAGGTAGACATTTATTGAAATGGAAGAAGTACTGGGGCCAGTGGTGGATCACAAAATGACCACATAATAAAAAGAACATTAGGGAAAACATCAATATGAGCCAAATGTATGAAAATCCCTTATAATCATATCTGATATGTAAGAGTTGATCCATAATTATTGTCATCCCCTTCCCCACCACAGCTCCTCTTCCTGTGAGCAACAGTGACCTAAAGCCTTAATTGTCTACTATGAGAACTTATGAACTCCAAATTTATGAAAACTTTGAATATTCACAACATAATCAAGCACATTATTGAAAAGTGAAAAATAAGTCTTAGGAAAAAAGATTTAAAAATTTGAATGATCCAACCTAAACAAAAATGGGCTAGAATGTTTTACTAATGTTAACATTGAAAATGCTAAATAGTCTTTTGTTGCAGAATAATACCTAAAAATTATCTATCATTTCTGCATATTTATTGGGGTGTACTAAGTGCCAGATGAATGCAATAATAAGTAATAAAGAAGGTCTATTCTCATGGATCTTACTAGCACAAGTCAGCTACCACTTATTCACTTATTTAACATGTATTTCTTAAGCACTAGTTAGGTCACAAACTAAGGCAATGCTATCGTTTGTTATGAAATAAGCCATATATGTATTTATTTACAAGCATGGATAAGATTCAGATCATTTATCATTCTGATGACTAGAAGAGCTGTGAAAGAATTAGAAAATGGTAACTCCCAATCAGAAATTGAACTGTCTAAGCAGTGATGTTTTAAATATCTCATAAAATACTCCTCATCAAAACAGCAAGGAGGGAAGAAAAAAACCAATGTACATTATTAGAAATTCAAATGAATGCACTTACTAAAATGTCATTACTTCGAAGCACACATAATTAAAATAACTCAGCTAGTAAAATTTAACACTAACTACCCCCTTAGGTCCAACTTTAACTGATTTAAAATTTGTACAGCTTAAAATTAAAAGCTTTCCTTTCTATTTGGTAAAGAAATATTTCCCTTCTTGATCATTGGTTAAGTCAGTTCTTGTATGTAGCTAGGTCTATAATTTTTTTTCTTACATGCCTGGAACATGATTTTCTGATTTTTAATATTTTAAATTATAATTTATATCACTCTAATTGACATCATTATTATAGATTAAATCAGTTATTCTCAAATCTTTCTGAACATTACAAACATTTATGAAGTTTTTTAAATTATAGGTTTGCAGTTCTAATCTAAAGATCCTGATTTTTTAAGTCTGGGGCATCATCAACTATAATTTAAATCTACCAGAATTATTAAGAATTCAAAATTAACCAACTCTAAATTAATGAATTTACTACTTAATCTGCATTGCTATTTTTTTCTTCTATACCTTCTTCAGTGCTTAACACACAGTTGGGACTTAAGAAATGTCATTTAATTAGGTGACTTACAAGACTGCAGAAAATTAATTATTTAATTTTAAAATACAGATCTGAATGCACTTTCAATAATATTAATGCAAACAGGATACTATTGCTTAAAAGGCAACATAATCTAAGGAAAAACTGAAGAAACATAACAAACTTCACCATAAAGGAAACATTTATTATAAATCCTAAACTCTTTTCTACATCAATTTGTTTATATCTCCCCTTATGAAATTTCTGTTCATCATGCATGTGTTTTATGTACAGAGGGACACAAGAATCTGAACTGAAACCAATACATTTTAAAATCTAAATGGCTAATTTTACTATAAGATTTTATATAGAGTTTCTTAAAGATTTTTTAAGCTAGCAAATTAGATCACTTTTTCTATATGAAATTATATTATTTTGAACTATAGAATCAAGATTAGATTCTTATAGCTTAAATGTTTGGTTCTTTTATCACATTAACTACTGTGAGAGTTGTATTTAGCTCACTCTAGTTTTGAACCCAGGGCCTTGTGAACCATATGTAACTCACACATCTCTTCACCTTGGGAGCCGCATAAACTATTTTTCGGGCTGCATATAACTCACACACAGAAAACAATAAAAAATAACAAATTTTTCATTAAATTAGAAAGGATTATTTTGTTTTCGAAGTTTTTATTCTATTTTTATAATAAAACAACATGGCTGGCCCCAAGGAAAAGTTTTTTCTTTCTATTGTGGCAGTTAATGTGTTAAAAATAAAAAGAGTTTAACAGTTTTAGGAATCCTAAGTGTTGATATAGTGATGATTGGGGTAATTATTACATTATTTGTGGTCCAAACTATTGTTATTTAAGTGGCATCGTGGTAGTTGCTCTAAGTATAGTGTAGTAATAGCAATGATATAGAATTAGCTATTGTAGAACGGGTAGCTACAATTTCAATTTTGGGGAAGAGCTGGTGTAAGGAGTGGTTGGAGGCTGATCTTTAGTGGTGATAACTAAAGGTTAACTTGATACGGAACAGGTCATTTTGATGATTTGTGGTAGTTCTATTAAGTTTAAAGCGGTACTAGTGGCATCTGTGGTTACAGGTTCAGATGAATAGGTGGAATTATAAATTGTTGAAGGACAGTGATGAGCGTTGTTATTGTAGGTTAGACAGAAGTTACCGTAGTTACAGGTTAAGTGGAAGCGGTCGTAGTTGTATAGATTCATTTGAAGCGAATGTCGTTGTGGATTCAGTTAAAGAGATGGTGGAAGTGGTGAGTGTTTTGGTTGTCACCTACACTGAATTTGTAATAGTACGTGATGTTATTAAAGTTGTAGCAGTTGTAGAGAGTGTTAAAGTGGAGGCATCTGTGGTTCCACTTGCAGTGGCCGGGGTAGCTGTTGTGGTTGCAAGCTCAGTTGAAGTGGTAAGGGTCGTAGGTTCAGCTGAAGTGATGGTTGTGGCTGCTGAAGTTGTAGATTGAGTGGAAGTTGTAGTATCTGTTGAAGTGGTTGTCATTGTAGGTTCCGTTGAAGTGGTCCCTGTAGTTTGAGAAGTTGTAGAGGTCGTTCCAAGTGAGGTAACTATAGGCTCTCCATTGTTTCTAGGGAGCTGGATAACAACGGAGACATTGTCATTTCCTTTATTATTCACCAGGCATATTATGAGGACTCCAATTGCTGTCGTTATCACACAGGCTAAGAGACAAGTCAGGAAGACCTTCCACAGAGACCAGTCCTGGTGGCAATTTCCTTTCAACTAAGAAAAATATAAAGAAAAATATCAATTATGAAAAACAAAAATGCTTGTGATTCACATCTCTTTGTTGTTATTTATGACTTGTTGCATTAACATCATTTGAATCACTATGTATTTCTGAAGTTTAGACTTGAAATCCAGGTTTTTGTTCAGGTGGAAATAATTGCATGCTGTCTCTAACATTAGAAGAAAGACAAATCTGCCAGTATCTCACCTCTTATTCCATTTTCCAGTAAGAGGCCTTTGGGTTATTTTTTTTCTTTTTAATAAACTATATTTATTTTTCAGAGCAGTTTTAGGTTCACAGAAAAACTGAGCCAGAAGACACAGTGATTTCCTATTTAGCCCCTGCCCCACTAGAGTGGTGGATTTGTTACAATTGAGGAACCTAAAATGACATGTCATTGATGATACGTCATTATCAACCAGAGTCCATAGCTCACTTTAGGGTTCACTATTGTACATTTTATGGGTCTAGACAAATGTATAATGACATGTATCCACTATTATAGTACCACACAGAGTAGTTTCACTGCCCTAGAAGTCCTCTGTGCTCCACTTATTCTTCCCTCCCTCATTCCAATCGTTTGTCTTTTTTGTGAACAGAAGAGCACTTTTAAACCGTAAATTCTCCGTCATGTACTTCATCCTCCACTGGGTATTGTCATTGTTCCAAACTGTTCCACTTCCCAAATCACTTCCTCAAGAATCCTGTCCTCTAACTACGGTGTCCTCTCCTTCCAGCTTGTTGGTTTCACAATTCCATAAAGACATTTCTTCTTTGTTATTGAAACTTTTGGTTCAGCAGCCCTTACTTCACGCACATCCCTCCTTATCCACCTTTTGTTGAGTGGTCCATTATTTCAATAACACTCTTGCTAATTCCCTAAAATCTCTTGCACTTCCCTCTTCCTGCTGGCAAATAAATGACTATATGCTTTCTCCAGACCTTCCCTGGAGCAACCACATTGTTGGGGAAAGCCAAGCACCTGAGCAGATGAGACTCGATATAAATGCATGTCACCATCCTCAAATGAATTTTCTGCACTGCTCTACCATCCTATTGTATTACTCCGATTAAGATACTCCCTCATTTTTTAAATACTTTCTCAACCTTCTTTTCTCAGACCTGTAACTTCCACCCACCACCCACACACAATTGTTACTCCTCATCCCTATCAAATGACTTCATATCCTTCCTACTTCATTGGGAAACTTGAAACCATCAAACGGAAACTCTTTCAAACTCCCACTAGCTACCAAACCTGCAAACCTAAACCTGCCTGGACTCTACCTCCTCCTTCTTTGCTCCATTGACTTAGAGGAACTGTCCCTCCCTCTGCCTGAAGCTAACCCCCTGTCTGTCCTTTGGATCCAGTCTCCTCTGGCTTTCCCAGAAACTTTTCTCCTTTGATCACCCCTCCTCTCTAACAGAACACTTCACCACTTTCCTCCTATACGCCTCCTTCCTCATAACACTTAAACTCACTCAAATCTCTCCCATCTTAAACGAAAAAAAAATCTCCTTTGATTCTAAATGCCCCTCTAGCTACTGCCCTTTCTCTCTGAAATGATATTTGTTGAGAGCTGTCTAAATGCAACATCTGTATTTGCACACTCTTCAACCCAATCCTATCTGGTTTTGGCTTCCATCATGCCACTGAAAAAGTCAGTAGTGACATTCATTCCTTAGAATCTAAGTGACATATTTTAGCCCTCATCTTACTCAAGCCCTCAGCAGCATTTTCCATTGAGCCCATTCCTCCTTCTCTCTTTTGAACAACCTCTTTCCTTTGCTTCTGGGATATTCCATTCTCATTGTTTTCCTCCTAGCTCCTCAGAATCCTCTTCTCAATTTCTTTTGAAGTGTCGCTGTCCATTTTCACCTTTTATTGTTGATATTCCAAGCCCGTTGTCTCTTTTTGCTCTTGGTCTGAGGTTAGCACATTTTTTATATAAAGGGCCAGATAGTAAATATTTTCAGCTTTGTGAGCCATGCGGTTTCCTTCACAGCTACTCCAATCCTGCCGTTGCAGTGCAAATGCAGTCATAGACAGTGAGTGAGCAAGTGAACATGGCTGTATGCCAATAAAATTTATCTTCAAAAACATGGGGCAGTCTAGGTTTGGCCGCTCCATGCTTTCTGCCCAGGCTTTTTCATCATACGTATGATCGTAGTTCCCATCCATATCCAAATGACTCTAAGTTATCTCCAGTTCAGCCCTCCCTTCTAACTTGCAAATGCTTTATGTCTCAAAGATGCTTCAAACTCACTGTGTGCAAACCCTAAGTCATGACCTTCCCAGTGACACCTGGTCACCTCCTACATCTCACTAAATGGCACCACTGTCCATTCCATTCTGTTCCATAAATTGGAAAAAGGGATCATCTTTGAAACCTCCCAATCCATTACTAAGTCCTGTTAACTTTATCTGCTAAACGTCCTCCAATATTGTTGATTTTTTTCTCCATCTCTGCTGAAAACACCCTAGTCTAATGTTCCCTTATCTCTGCCTTGGACTACTTCGGTAGCCTCAGACCTCACTGGCCTTCAATCGGGTTCCTCAAAGGCACTATGCTTCCTTCTAAGATAGGACCTTGGCACAAACTGTTCTGTCAGTCCAGAATGCCTCTCCATCCTCCATCCACCATCCAGAATGCCGCATCGTTCACCTTCAGCACAGCACAGTTTCCATGGACACCTATTTTTGCACCAATACCTGAGCATTGACCACGGATTGTACTATCAGGAAAAGAATGAGGCACTATGAGAGGAACATAGAGGAACTGACATAAAGGAACTATCCCTCTCTCTGCCTGAAGCTAAACCCCTGTCTGTCCTTGGGCACGGGCCATGGTATTTGTTGGCAGGCCAGGGTTTTGTGAAAAGGATGGCGGCACCAAGACAGCAGGAACAGAATGAGGGCAATTATCAGCAAGGCCAGGGAAATGAGGGCCACTAAGACCAAGTTAGCCTTTGGACAAATAGCACCTTCTTTACCTTGAATAGAGACACTGAAAAGGAGGCTCAAGGAAAGAAAGTCCCAAACACGTTTATGTCCTTCCGGGAGGAGTCTGTAATACTGCCTCAAACTGAACAAGAGCACTTTAGTGAAACGAAGTTCACATAACCAGACAACAGGTTCTCCTCCTGCTTAGGCCCCTTTTGGAAAAAATGTGTGCGTTCTTGCAAATCTCTAAGCTTTCCTGAGCCATATTTTCCCTACTTGTTAAATGACAGAATGGGACTAGAGCAGTCGTTCTCATCGCTTCTTACACATTAGATACACCTTTAAAAAATTTTTTTAAAGCTTTTAAAAAAATATTGTTGTAAAGACCTCACCTTCAGAGATTTTTATTTAATTGGTCTGGCATGGGGACTTAGCCATTGCTTTTCCTTAAGCATCCCCCAGATGATTTGAAGGTGTAGTCAGGGTTAAGAACCAGCAGAGTTGATGTTAATAAAGATCTCTCTAAATTCTATAATTGATATGAGTTATTTTACCTCTGCACACAAGAGGAAACATTTTCTAATTCCACTCTATTGAGCTCATTCATTCTTCACACTGTCCCAGAAACAGTACAAACAGTTTATATTTTTTATCCAGAATCGAGAAACAAGTCTCAGTGAGGCTCTCTGCTGAGTCTCTATAGTAAGAAATTCCAGAGTCTCAGGAATCCAACCAAACTGCCAAGCCAAATCAGTAATTTATAGTCAAGGTCAAGTTTCTATACAAGGGCTGAAGACTTAAGAGATACAGTCATGAGGGAAAGTTAATTCAGCCAACAGGACATGAGGTCAGGAACAAAGTAGAGCTGGATCTGGTCTCCAAAGCTAGTAGAGAAGCTCCACAAAACAGTTAGGTTTCTGTGTCAAGGTCATATACATCAGAGGTCAGACCCCAGGAAGCTAAAAAAAAAAAAAAAAGTACCACACAGTGGTTGAGAGACTACACAGTAAAGAAAATAAGGTGATAACCACTAGAATAGGACCCATGAAACTTTAAATACGACACAGTCTCCCATCAGAGTAAGGTAAACCCTGTATGGCCAACATACTTGCTCTCCTGCCCTTTCCTGACCTTTCATTTGTCCCTTACACTTATTTCTTTGATTTTCATGTATGTTTTTTATGTATTGTGGATATTCAAACCCCTAATTAAAACATAAACTCTTCCAAAACAGAGACTATCAAATACTCTCCTTTTTGTGAATTGCCTCACAGTGACTTATAATTGTACTGAGAATACAGCAAATGCTTAACATAAATGTAAATGAATTAAGTAAGTAAATACATTTTGGGGGAAAGAATAGACAAAGGACACTGCCCATGCAGAGTCCATCCCAACCCGAATAAAAGTTGCCATGCCAAACGTTACCTGTGTATTGCGTAATTCTCGCTGTGGGCATCTGGAATGTTGAAGGATGCCCGGGCTCACCCAGACCCCAGTCAAGTTGGAGGAGACATCACAGGTTGTATCATTTGAAGGTGGACACCAGCATGTGGAGCTGTGAGGCTGTTGGTCATTTGGACATGTGACTGGCTACAGAGATGAGGTGGAAGTGAATAAGAGCAAGCCATGGTGTTGGATTGCTAAAATAAAACTCTTCTGTCAAAAATACATAAAAGCGTGACTTTTAAAAGGAATGTTTTCTTATCCTCTAACGACGAAAAATCTAGACAGATTATTATATATTACCTTTTAACTAATTTTTGTAAGTTAAGAAAGTTCTAGCTCAGGAATGCATATCCTCTTCCTCATCATATGACATAAATGTATTGACTATCCTCGTGTTGCAAGCTTCTGTAGATAGAGTACATTTTATGGAGCCTCTATAAGGAATAGGATGGTAGAGCTGAAAAACTCCTTGTAGTTTTCTCAGGAACAACCTGTTCAGGTCATTTTGAAAATAAGAATACTGAAGCAAAAAGAGTTGAAGTGATTTGCTATTGTGATACAATAGCAAGCACTGGATCTCAGAACTTCTAGTGTTAAGATTTGTGTACTTTCCACTACACTACACTATGTATAGCATATTAATATGTTATACTATGCTATGCTAATATATTAATATAATGTGCACTATACTACACTGTATTAACGACAAATTCTCATACAAAGTGACTACTTTGTATAATTCATACCACATTCTACCCAGTAGAACTTGCAAGCACATAACAGAAAACAGAAGACAAATCATTTGTCAAGTTTGCAAAACATTTTTGCTGGGTTCCTCTTGGACATATAGCAGTGTGAAAACCGTCCACAACAACAACAAAAAGTCACTACTCTCACAGAGCTTATTTGCTAACAAGGAGGCAAAACAGATTAGCTATAATTAACAAATACATGCAATAATTGTAAAATATTGTTGAGAAGAAGGGATGAGTAAGAATTGAAAATGAGTGAGTTTGGTGGGAAAGACTGGGGAAGAGGTGTGTTAAAAAAGAGGGAAGAATGAGATAATGTGAAAAGGAGAGAGGAGTAGGTTGAGGAATTTATGGATTTTGGGCAAATGTTTCGTTACATATCAAAAATTAGGTAGAATTGCCTAGGGCTCTTCATATCACAGGATGGTGATGTTTACTTGCTCGCTGTGAATCAAGGGCTTCTTTGGCTGCTCTTTAATCAGCTTCAAAAGGGGATACTAAAATTACCCACTTGTAGATTGGCTGTGATAATTACTGAGTAAATAATTGCAAAATACTTACAGGAATGTCTGGCACATACAATGCACCCAATACGTTTTAACTATCATTACTGGTAGTAGTAGTAGTATTGTTATGACTACTGATATTCCACTAATTGTCTTTGATTGTACTGATTTAGTAACCCATTACTAAAGAGGTGTAGAAATTGCTGGCTAATCACCAGTGAGTTCCACTAATTTGTCAAACCAGAATCGTATATACCGATTGGCCCATTAGGAGCTATCGTTAAAAATATAAAAAAATACAATTGCCATTAAATATACAGAAGATGGAATACTCTTGATAGTAATCAATTAGTTAAGTTAAGTTTTTCTATAAGTGTTATATCAAAGAAATAAAGATATCAGCTGTATGTTTTATTCAATATGATTGTACAAAATTCTACCTGTTATTCATTAAGCATATTTGAGGAAAATTAAACTGACCTTTATTAACACCCTTGCAGCAGAGCACGGTGGCTCATGCCTGTAATCCTAGCATTCTGGGAGGCTGAGGAGGGACATTGCTTGAGCTCAGGAGTTTGAGACCAGTCTGAGCAACTGTGAGACCCCGTCTCTACTAAAAACAGAAAACATTAACCAGGTGCGGTGGCACACACCTGCAGTCCCAGCTACTCAGGAGGCTGAGGCAGGAGGATCGCTTGAGCCCAGGAGTTCATGGTTGCTAGGCTGATGCAACAGGCTAACCTGGGCAACAGGCTACAGTACTGTCTCCCAAAAAACAAAACAAAAAAAAACACCCTTGCTTATTTTCCTGGGTGCTGATCCTGTTGCTTTAGTTACATCCAATTTGCCTATGTTTTATGAACTTGGACATTTTAATGCATTTTGTAAACAAAGTAAAACTCACTAGGCCAGTTTTCCACAATTTTCTTTTCCTGTTGGAATCACAGCCCTTTTAAAGAGGAAGGTGATGTGTG
Source organism: Avahi laniger (assembly GCA_963575035.1). NCBI lineage: Eukaryota > Metazoa > Chordata > Mammalia > Primates > Indriidae > Avahi > Avahi laniger. The sequence goes on from CAUYSK010062794.1 coordinate 242,794, forward strand.
AGTCCAACTATGGGTGGAGAGCTTATGACCTAGACTAGCTTTGGGATGATAAATTTACTGTGTTAGGTTGTTCTGACTCTTAGTACAGGTGGAGTCTCTATACAAAATTGGAATAGTTGGAGAGCTGTAAATAATGTTTAATGAGATCATCAGCATTAGCTAATAATAGCCACAGGCAATTGAAGTGCGTGAGCTCTATTTTCCAAAGGAAGTTCTACAGGGTTTTCCCCCTAACTTTATGAGGATTAACTTAAGATCTCTTGTATCCCTAACAGAAAAACAAAAACACCCACATTTCCTTTCTGTTCATGTATAATCTTCAAATAATTTTAAACCCTGTTATTGAATTTAGTCTTAAGAGAAAAACATTTTTATAATTATGCCCAAATATCTATAACAAAGTCAAATAGTTAGCCAGCTATCCAGATATATGCTGTAAAAAAACAACTTAAGATAATTATTCTAAACAGCTTCAAATTTGTTGTTTTCTGGAGAAACTAACAAGATGATGAATATCTGGCTACAGGGAATTTTTTTTCCATCTGAGTATTTGGGCATCTTGAAGATCCAATTGTAGAATAGTCAGACTCAGGAGTGACAAAGAACATCTTCGAGAGGGTCCTTTGATAGTTCAAAGGGACAAACTTTTTCTTTCGGTGAACCAGGATTCTTTTATGGGATTCTTTTATTCAACTAATGCTTACTGAGAAACAAGACTTTCTTTTTTGGTTTATCTCATAAGTGATTAATATCGGCTGATTGCCACAGCATCATATGGCAAAGGCAAAATATTTCTTCACACACTTTTTATTTATTCTTCAGGCAGTGAATTTTAACTTACCACTCAAATTTTCAATACCTGTCCTTCCTTTGTTCTGATATCAAAGATTATTTGGTCAGATATATCCAGATACATAAAAGCTACATATGATACATATATGATATGATAACTGTATACAATTATGATAACTATATACTGAAGACTTGGTTCTTGGTATAAAAATACTTTTTAAAAAATAGGCAAAATTGTCATCTTTTTACACGAAGCAAGTATTTTTAGAGAACTTTTTTCCTAGGCCTAAAGACAATATCTAGGATTAATATTTGGTTTTTCAGAGTATTTGGAAATCTGAGTTCTTAAAGGTCTAGAAATTATATATAAAAATCTCAGCATCAAATTATAAAAATATAACTAACAAATAACAATGACATTCTTGGAGCTTTATACTTACATGATGGTAACTATAGAAAGTTAAATGGATTTATTTGTATATCATATGGTCATAGAAACATTCCTAATACTTTACATCTATAAATATTTAATGTTTAAAATATAGCAACATGTAACATGAAAATTAAGGCAGAAAAATTACTACAGGGTTACTCTTCCTTTTGGAGAAGAATGCAAAATTATGGCCTTGACTACTAGTAGTAACGACATTAGATTGTTTTTAATGCTGAAAATGAGACTCTAATATAGGCAAAATATCAAAATGGAACAATACTCACTTGCTGATTATCAGAGTGTTCAACATTCACTACATATTTTCCTTGCTTTTTGTCCATCTTGAGCTGCCAATATCACAAGCTTCACTCCAAGAATATTTTCCAGTTTGTTCATTGACCTTTATACCTGCACTCATGAGAAATAATTAAAACAACTGGTAGAAAATCCAGTATGATGCATCAGTACAGTGTGGATTAAACTAGATAATAAATTAATTATTCACTAAAATGGGATCCACCTTAGAGGAGGAAATAAAGTGTGAAATTATAGAACGACAAAAGAAAACCAGTACTTCCTCTAAGAGCTCTTGTGACTACCCCCTAAACAACTCTCCTGATGGAAAGCAACTCTGAAAATCTTACATAATTCTTCCTTCCCTTCTGTTTGGCCCCACCTTTCAGATACCTGCCTTCTATTTGAGGACTCACCCAAGAAAAAAATTCTGAGGTACAGGTTTGCCATTGCTTTCTCTCTACTCCAGCACAAATGCCTTCTCTTCCCTTGTTGGCACCATCTCTTAGACACCCATAACCTTAGGGACACTTCACCTTTTCAGTCCTTGGGTTGGTGTCTGGAAGTCTGCTTGGTCAGTTATTCAGGTAATTCACACACATTAAAAACCATTAGGATCAATTTCCTAGGCAGTAATGTCAAAGGAATGATAGAATATTAAAAATCTTTAGGAAAGAAGATCTCGTTCTTTTTGTCAAGAAATCTAGTTTGTCCCAAGTTGTAAAAGCATCAACTCTTTTATTGGTTTATTCACTAAACATGTGAGATGATTGAGTTTCAAAAGTGTGCCAGGTACTCTTCTCATGCAAAAAGTTCGGTAGCAAACAAAAGAGCCCACACCTGTCCCTATTGTATATGACACTTTTGGGTTTTGAATTTTTTTCTTAAAAGTTTGAAATCTCTCTTATAAATATATTCGATATTAATAAATTTTGCCAGATCACCTGAACTAATACAGCCTCAAGCTTTAGAATATCAAGAACATGGAAAACTGGTGAGGAACTGAGAAGCTGGGAAAAGATTTGTTCTAAAGAGGAGTTAAAAGCATGATGACTTGCTGCCACACGGATGAATCCTGAGGATATAATGCTGAATGAAATAAGCCAGTCACAAATAGATAAATACTGTATAATTCCATTCACATGAAGTACCTGGAGCAGTCAAAATCATAGAGACAGAAAGTACAGTGGTGGCTGCTGGGGGCTGGGAGGAGGGAAAGGAGGAGTTTCGGTTTAATGGGAATGAGTTTCAGTTTGGGAAGATGAAGAGTTCTGGAAATGGAGAGTGGCAATGGTTGTACGACATTATGAATGTATTTAATACTACTAAACTGTACACTTAAAAATGATTAAGATAATAAAGTTTGTTATGCGTATTTTGCCACGATAAAAAAATTGAAAAAAAAACATGATGACTTCTTCCTGTTGAAACAAAACCAACAATACCTGTGTATGGCCATGGGGTACAAGGACAGACATGGGTTGAAGGTGTTAATAATATTTAACATGACCTTTGAATAAACTGATTTATTTGAAAATAAGAATATTATCATCAAACAAATGATAAAAATTTAATTGTCTTTTATGTAAAATACATTTTTTAGAGGGATATTATCTTTATTCCATAAGAAATATCAACAGGCCTTGGGCAGGGGGGAGGCAGGTTGAAAAAAATAAAAGAAACACCAACAGGAGAGGTCATTTTCTCAGAGGCTGAAGACCTAAGGAAGGAACTGTCAGGGCAAAACTTTGTCTGGATGGAATAATCCTTAAGACAAGGTGTGCAGCCCACATGTCCCTCTTCGCAGGCCCATGGGCACAGCCTGGGTCACGGTGGTGGGGGCAGGCCTGATGGGGCTCACCACTGTGGTGTGCATGTCCAGACTGGCCCTCCCCCCGTGCTCCTTGGCTGTCATCTCAGACAAGTTTACTCCTGACACCACCAGTGATGTGGCAGCCAGGATACTTACTCCTCATGCTTATCCAGGTGAGAGAGACTTCAGCTCCTCTGTCAGAGGTGATGGACGTGGGATGGAATGATGTTGGTGGAGTTCCGCCAGCAGAGATGGCTGGCTGTGTGCATAAGTGTAATGTGCAGTTTTAACATCTTGTTGGGGCACCTCCTAGGAAAGGTTCAGTTATGCCTTAATCTGGGGATTTACGCAAAGGGAAAAAAAAAGTCATTTTATCAAAAAGACATAAGCACTCAAATGTTTATAACAATACAATTCACAATTGCAAAGATGTGGAATCAACTCAAGTGCCTGTCAATACACAAGTGGATTAATAAATGTGGTATATATATACCATGGAATACTACTCAGCCATGAAAAAGTGGAGCACTATTAATAATACCTTTTGTAGCAACCTGGATGGAACTGAAGACCATTCTTCTAAGTAAAGTATCACAAGAATGGAAAAATAAACACCACATGTACCCACTATTAGATTGCAATTAATCATTCAATACTCATGGGCATATATGGAAGTAAAATTCAATGGAAACCAAGTAGGCGGAAGGGGGGAGGAGGGGTACACCTAACGGGTACAATGCACTCTATCTGAGTGATGGGCACACTTATAACTTTAACTCAAACTATACAAAAACAATTCATGTAACCAAAATATTTATACCCCTATAATATTCTGAATTTTTTTTTCAAAAAAACCACAAGAATAGCTTTAACCACAGAGGAATCATAGCAAATGGTGCTAGTCTTGGACATCCTCTGACATAAGATTTGATTAACATAATATTACTGACATTATAGAGATGTTTGTGCCTAGTCCAATGGGTGTATCACATTGCTCATAGCTAATCCTTATAATACCTATAAGAATGTATACGAATTAAGTAGTATTATCCCCACTTTTCTGATGAGACACATACGCTTCATAAACCCAAGCTAAGAGTAGAGTGTGTGGCTCTCAAGCTCTCCATTTCTTGTTTATAACCATATATTAATCGTCTATTGTGTACCGCACCATTCCCTAAGGAGGATGCTCAGAAAAGGTGAAAGACAACTCGGAAGTCAAATTCATCGTAAAGATCACAGAACTGTCATACCTTTAGAGATTCTGGTGACATATGCCAAGATTCATCGGGGAAGTATGGGTGTTTACTGGCAGCAAAACCAGAAATTAGATCTGCCCACAGAAACAGAGATTGCTAGAATTCAGGCTATAAATAAGGCATGGGTCATTATCCATGCTGACCCTACAAGTCTTGCCCAAGCATCAGACAACTATTAGGACATTCACAGAGCATGGGGATTGGCAATCAGCCGTGCAGTCCAAATCTTTGTTGAAGATAGCAGGGCCCTAGATATGGAAGTTGAGATTCACCCACCGAAAGGGCCTACAGCTTGCAGAGATGGGCACAAGAAGAATAAGACAGGGCTCCATTCCTCGTAAAAAAAAAAAAATTGCAATGAATAAATTGGTTATTGGAATGAGCACTCAGAATGGAAATCTCAGAAAATTTCAGGTATGTGAAGTGAAGAAATTGGGGCTTGTAAGGTTCAGAACCATAACTAGGTAATCAGATCTGGGTCCCAGATTGGGGTCAACTCTAAAACTAGGATTAGAGGGGAGTCTAAGGGCTCAGTGGTAGGACATCATAGTCCTGTTCAGGGCTACAGCAGCCTAGCTGGAGGTCCGGTGGATGGTGCAGACCCAGCAGACCCAGAATTCAAAATGAAATCTTGGCTTATTTCCTCATCTCACTTGGGGTGGGGTGGTAAAAGACAAGGGAGCTATGGAGGTGGAGCAGCTCATAGAATTCCTGTCTGAGTCAGGCTTGGATCTGGGACAATGATGGGGACCAAGGAGGCCCAAGGGAGGCAGCAGTGAATTCAGCACTGGGACGCTAGTAGGGAGGAGGCAGGAAGGCAAGGTCAGGTGGATAAGTGAGAATAAAGCCACTGGGGGCAATGGTCAAAATATTAGGAAAGCAAAAGAAGTGGTCTTTGAGGGATGAAGAAGGTCACAGTTTGGAAGAGGCAAGTTGGGATCCAGATCTTGAACGTCCTCAGTGCGGGTGGATGAGGAAAGAGGAGGAAGGAGAAATTATAGAAAGAGGGCAGCTGAGACCAACACCAAGAGGCAGAAAGCGGGATGAGTGGTATGGACGTAGAGTAAGGCTGTAATGGAAGTAGAAAGATATTAGATTACACAGACAAAGGGGAAAGAGAAAAGTCAGGATGCGAACTTTAAAATATGAATTGAGAAATGAACGAGACAGTAGTCTTTTGAAAAGCAGATGTGGTATATCTAATTTTGTAGCCACTAGTGTTTGTAAAGAAAGAAAGATTACAAATATCCCTAAATTAATTCTAGTTATAATACCGCTATTCTTAGTGTTGACTGCCTTTTATGTCCCCTGCTCAGTGTCGGATGTGGAAATATGAATGACAATCCCACCCTCATCCCTGAGGAGGACCGCACACAACTGGTTCTCTCCCAACTTCCACCTTTGCCCCCTCTGATTCATACGTCACAAGGTAGCCAGAATGTTCTTTCCAAAATGTCAACCTTTTTATGCCACTGTCCTGCTCAGAACCCCTAAACGGCATCCCACTCCCCACAGAGTAAAATCCTAAGTCCTTTCCAAGGCCCGGGAGTCGCTGAGCTTTCCAGCCTCCACCCGCCTCTGAATCCCCATCACACACTATTTCACACATCGCACACCCTGTCCCCTGCATATCATTTTTTAAAAATGTGTTAGGAAATATTTAAAGCACACAAAAAAGTATAATCTGGTAAATAGCCAAATTCCCATTACCCTGCTTAAGCAATAACATTTTTTTTGACACACAACTACAGCCGCCTCTGTACCTATGCCTGAGTGCGTCCCCTCCTGCCCTCTCACCCTTCCTACCAGAGGTGACCACTCTGCTTAATTTCATGTCTATACTTCCCTTTTTAAATGTTTTAATATATTCTGAAAATATGTAGTATTGTTTACATGTTTTAAAATTTATATGACTCCTATAATGCTGTATTTTTCCACAATCAGGTGGGGGGAGAGATTGCCCAGATTACATTTATAAAACTCAATTACGTGAACATTTGCAACCCTATTTCATTCACTTGCACTGTTTTATAGCATTTCATTGATTGATTACATCACAATTATTGATCTATTCTCCTGTCAATGGAAATTGAGTTTGGTTCCCTTTTTAGTATAATGATGCTATATTTCTAGATGTATAATTAAAAGTGAAATTCCTGAATCATCAGATGTGTGTTTTTTCAACTTTATCATATAATTCCAAAATTGTTTCCAAGATTGTATGAGTATTCACTTCCAAAAAAATATTCCTATTTTTTTATAAGTACCAACACAATGAAATGTTTAACTTAGCTAATGTGTATGGTGTAAAAAATATTCTTATTTCACGTTTTTTTCATCTTGCTTATATGTAAGTTAGAGTTTGTGGGCCTTTATTGTTGAGTTACACAACAGATGTTTGTTGTGGAAATATCTGCTTCCTTTTTTTTTTGCTTTGTATGTATTTGAGAAATAAGTGAAAGAGATTCAGAACCAGGTAGCTGTTTCTATAGTACATGAATTAGAAAGTTTCCATCTTTTTGTCACACATTTTTTCATAGTGTGAGCACATTATACACACACACACACACAGAATATCATCTTTTTCATTTGGCATTTTAACATATTCATTTGCCCCAATAATTTAAAATCTTTTTTAAAAACATCACATTTAACGCCAATGTAATCGGATGTGACATAGTTGAGCTAACCTGTCCTCTAATATTGCCTCTCTAAGTTGTTACATGTCTGCAGTCATGAGTAATAGCAGAAGGTGTTATTATCTACATTTTAAGCTATTTTCTGGTGACCAATTGCCAGTAGATGGGATTACACAGTCAAAGGATATGGGTATTTTATTACTCTTAATGCAAACTGCTTTCTAAAATGCTACAAAATTTTTGATTTGCCAAAAATATTGACAGCACCTGTCTAAACACATGATTGGCAGTATTAAGTAAAATAGTATTTAAATATAACATTAATTAAACAGGTGAAGAGTGTAATTTTTATTTATCTGTTATTATTGAGTTTAAACATGTTCCCATTACTTTGTAAATAGTTGTATTTTATGTGCTTTTGGCTCCCCCAGTTAGAATGGCTTTTATTAAAAAGTCCAAAAACAAAAGTTGCTGGTGCAGATACAGAGAAAAAGGAACACTTATACACTGTTGGTGGGGACTGCAAATTACCACAATGGGTATCTACCCAAAGGAAAAGAAGTCATATTATCAAAAAGACACCTGCACTCAAATGTTTATTGCATCACAATTCTCAATCGCAAAGATATGGAATCAGCCTAAGTGCCCATCATTTCACGAGAGGATTAACAAAATGTGGTATATGTATACCATGGAATACTACTCAGCCATAAAAAGAAATGAATTAATGTCCTTTGCAGCAATATGGAACTGAAGACTATTATTCTAAGTGAAGTATCTCAGGAATGGAAAAACAAATAACTACTCTCTAATAAGTTGGAACTAATCAATGGGCACACAGGAGCACAGAGGGAAGTCATTGGAAATCTAGAAGGGGGAAAGAGAAAGGAGGGGAGGGGTACAAACCTACCTAATGGGTACAATGAACACTATTCTGGTGATGGGCACACTAATAGCTCTGACTCAAATATTATAAAAGTTATCACTGTAACAAAAACATTTGTACCCCCTTAATATTTTGAAATATAAAACTACATATATGGAAAAAAGAGAGACCTCAGTGTAGTGAGCAGCATACAGGCAGAGCACACCCAATTCGAGACAGAACAGTAAAATGCACTCTGACAGTGAGAACTGATGTATTATTTCTCATTGGCTGAGCATGTTTAATGTCATGTGGTTTCATAGCCCTTATTGGCTAAGAACATACAAGAACACATACAACATGTATGTTTGTATCTGCATGTGTACATTTTTTCAGGAAGAAATTTCAGAGACAAGTGGCTTTATAACAAATCATTGCTGCACAAAGAAACATGAACCAGGATACTCCTAAATTTCTGTGTCCTTATTAATACTTATATATATATAATTTTGATATGTCTATTGAAAATGTTAAAAGGCACTAAATTCTAAATCATATCTGTGTATGTACCTATGTTTGTTGATACATAGTCTTCACATGTTTAACATGAACTATATATAATCTCTTAGTTTATCACAAATCTTTTCTACGGTTTTTTTTTTTTTTGAGATAACATTCAAGAAAATCTATCAGGCTTTTACCCAATCTGGTTGAACAGTATGAGAAAATGAAATTTCCTGTCATACTCTATTTAATGCTTTAGCTGAAGTACATTTTATTTTGAGTTTTTTTAATTTTCATTCCTCTGTTTAGAAAATATCTGCATATATATTGTAGAAATTGAGTCCATAAACAGATACAATATATAGATGTGAAGATAACATATATATATACCAAGAATTATAAATAATTCACTTATAAGATTAATATAAATATTAGCAAAAAACTATTTTGAAAAATGAACTTTAATAAATTTTTAATATGAAAAAAAGATTAGCCTCTTAAACATGGCATTTTTTCCACTGCTCATGAGAGAAAATTGAAACTTTCTTGTAAAGATTAAGAAACTCCCACATTTCTTGGTGTGTTTGAGGAAGTTCAATAGATTTGGAGGAATTACCCAGGATAAAGGTGGCTGCCATGTCCAGGTTGTGAAGGCAGAGGAACTGAAGCCAATACAGGGGCTCTTCTGGATCCACTGTTTCAACCACTCTCAGATGGAATCCAGGTGGGTGAATGTAGCCTGGCAGCTCTGAAGGCCTGAGTGAAGGGGAGGGAACATTTCTGCTTTAAGATCCAGGACCACTCCTGGGGAAGAGACCATCGAGGCTTGGCTGCTGGCCTCCTGGCAGCTGTGGGAAAGCTCCTTGTGACAGGGTGATTCTCATGCCCTCTTCTAGGGACTGCAGCATTTTTAATATCTCCTTCATTGCCTCTTCTTGTTTAGAGCCTTTGGATTTCTCCTTTTTTGTTTCTTGCACCAGATACATTAATTCCTCCATCAGCACTGAGTTGTAGCTCTTCACCTTTTTGTAATTGTCTATAAGACTGGGTATGTTTAAAGACTTATTCGCCAGCCGGGCATTCTCTAAAGATGCTTCAATCTCCGCATACTCCTTTTTAGAAGCACTAAGCTTGTCAATGAGTTGGCATTTCTTCTTAATTTGTGCAGCCAGTTTTTCTGCGAGCTGCTTTTTACGCCTTTCATAAAGTTGGCTTCTAATAGATTGAACAAGTCTAAATAAAAGAATGAGACCCACCAATAAGCTGATAAGAGGTGGACAAACCAGTGTCTCCCACTGGAGGCTATGGAAAGCCAGTTGTGGACTCATCACCACCTTGCCCAGCTTCCCAAAGTTCAGTCCAGAGTTCAGCTCCACAGAGGATCACAGCCTCTCTATGGCACTGCAGCCATCAAAGGCTCTGGCCAGTAACCATGGATCCCACGGCCACAACAAACCCTGGAGAACACCCCAACATTCCACCTGGAACACAACCAATAATAGGCAACCAAGATAGGTCAGTTATATGGTCAGTGGAGAGTGGGGGAGGGGATTAATAAATAAAATGTACTTGTCTCTATTACTCTTTAATTATTATTCTTTACCTATTTCTTAGTGTGTTTGTATCAATATAAAATGAAAATACAGTGAAATTTGCCAAACTTAAGTAAATGCTTTTTTATACCTTAAATATGATGCCTGAAAAAAGTCAAAAGATTTATGCCCCTCACTATGTCCTCCCACCCTATTAACACATGAACCTTTTCCATTAACACAAAAATACCCCAATAACTTTTCAATGTCCACTCACCTTGACCACATGCCCCTGTTGCTTCAGTTGTTATGAACATACATCTTTTTAGCTATAAAGAAAATAAAATACCTAGGAATATATTTAATCAAGGAGGTGAAAGATCTCTACAAAAAGAACTATGAATCACCGAGGAAGGAAATTGTAGATGATGTAAACAAATGGAAAAACATATCATGCTCATGGATTGGCAGAATCAATGTTGTTAAAATGTCCAGACTACCCAAAATGATTTACAGATTCAATGCAATCCCCATCAAAATATCATTATTTTTGTGTGAAATAAAAAAAAAA